>JAKTSL010000139.1:0-29094 GCA_030580175.1 Diutina pseudorugosa
GTTGTGTGCTGACCCCGCTTACAGAGCTGGTACGGGCAATCGACCGGACGATCGAACTTCCGCGATAAGAGGCACGCAGATGGTGTGACGTGACCCCAATGGGTTCCTGGGAATTGGACTGAGCGTTGCACCATGACAATTGCTTGAGCATGAGACAACAACGATAAAACAGCAGCAGCGACAGTAAACAGCGACAGTAAACAGCGACAGTAAACAGCGACAGTAAACAGCGACAGCAGACAGCGACACCAATCAGAGCCGATCCCCATTTTTTGTCCCGTCCTCGATTGCTAGCACGTCCAGTTCCAGGCATAATCACATCTGGTTCCAGGCATGCTCCGCTTATCTCGGGTACGTTTATGGTACATCAGCAGACCACGTCAGGTGAGAGTTCTAATCGCGGCATCATGGTGTAAAACAACAACATCCGACGGCTGGCATGTAGTTGTTTCGCGGATTCTTCGAAGCTTTCCGGTCAACAACACCACGCCAGCCAATAGGTGACAGCATTCGCTCCAGCCACTACGGCGTCTGGTAGTTTTGGCGAGCAGGTCAGCAACAACAGCAGCAGCATCATCATCAGGCCGTGCCAACTGGTAGTGTTGGGCCATGGCGGACTTATCATGGCTTTTGGAAATGGTGGTGTTTCCACCATTTTGTTCAGCTCATGATTGACTTTTTGGGCAAGTTAGGTTTAGGAAGAAAAATCTTTTCAAGGAAAAAAGCCCCTTTATATTAATATGTGGGAAGAAGGAGGCGTAGGGGGCGTCCTCGATACAAGCAAGCGGGTCACACATTCCATACAAGGGCCATTGTTTCGTCGACTTGTCGACCCTTGGTGAGGTGCATCCGCGTGCGTTTAGGTCCGATCGAGTGGGGTTTTGTGGACTATCTTTGGACCATCGTGTTGTACGGGTCAGTACGATCTCATACCTACTTCACTCGTGTCGATACCTTGAAAACCGGTGGAGATAGTATCCCAAGTGCGGGCTATTTGGTGGCGTCGAGATATTTTCAGCTTCGTTCGTTTGAGAATCTTGCTTCCGCGATCCTAACCGTTACCCGCCCTTAGAATATTTTGCACCGTATAGGTACGGCCATGCAAAGCCCCAGTCCAGGCCCTACCAGGTATTGTTGTTCTAGGCCCTATCACAGCCCCAACACAACCGCCTAGACACGACCCCCCGGCCCGCGCTATTGTCCTTACTCTGAAACCGTGATGCACGGCTGACACTGCGACTAGCTAACTTCGCCAAAACACCACCACAATGACGCCAATGTCGCTGCAACAAATGGCCTTTACAGGTCAACTATCTACATTAGCCACACTAAGCTGTATTCACTCACTTCAGTTCTCCATACCTTATCTTCTTTGCCTTGACATTACCAATATGTAACACCGCGCAACTCTGAAACAAACTTCAAACACGACCTGGCGTTGTGGTCCTCGGCGCTAAACCAATAACACAACTAGTTCGGGTGAAGCTTAATCGATAGGCAAGCTATTCAATGGTGATCCCATACTTTTGACGCTTGACAGTCCCTGAAGTTGAAAAACGGCCAAGCACTATAAAGGTTTTCTCGTATGGATAACCTGAACCACCCATTGGTCATATCTCCAAAGCAGCATTCATCAAGTTAGCGTCAAGCTCGGCTTTCGCCATCCCCCGTTTGATCAAGGCTCTGTGTTCTTGGTTCAATTGCTTGAGCTTTTGTTCGGTAACCGCAAGTTGCATTTGCAGGGCCAAATGTTCATTATTGACCACATCTATATGGTTATTTCTTTCCTTGGTGCTCAATCGAAGCTGACTAACTCTTTCCGTCAATTTCGCCGTCATGGCTTCAAGTTCTTGGATTCTAGCAGCATTGTGGTCCTGGTTGGCTGCAAGCTGGATCACTTTAGCCTCGTCAGAGATGGGTAAACGCTCAACACCAAGCGCTATTCTGTTGCTCAATTTGGTTGCGTCGGTCGAGTTTCTGGAGCACGTCCTCCGCCCATGACATGGTGCCTTGGTGCGATAAGGACACGAGAAGAGGAAGTTCATACAGGGAGACATACCGGATTGCTGGCACCTGGGATTTCAAATTTTACTGTTTCTGTAACATCTATGAGCTGATTGAAAGCAACCACCGTCACTAAATGGGTTGATGGTTGATTCACCAGTACACTTGTTTTACACTGACCCCGCGTATTGCGAGGAAAACTACGGTTTACGCCGCCTGGTAGCGACTTTGAGATGGCATACTATGTTTTAGCCGGTGGCCTTTTCACCTAGACAAAGTTTGACGGCATTTGACGGAACTTGTCGATTTGTCGATTTTGGCCCATTCGGCCTAGGGGTTGGTCGCACCAAAAACACGTAAACTGTGCAATAGCGAGCTCAATACCGATAGAAGCAGAAAAGCGATACTTGGGTTTTATAGAGCAAATTGCTGGCTTCATGCTAGGTGGCTTTGATTTCTGTAAGCCTTTGACCGGACTGAGTAAATCGCAAAAATGACGACTCAAAAAACGTCAGAATTCAGGAGATGGTTCCAAAAAGTTTTGAAATTGAGGCTTATTAGGCAATTACTATAAAGACAGAGACGTGCTGATAGTAACGGTTAATTTATTTTTCCATTTACCGCCTTTAATGGTGCAATCTTCATCAATTCATATTATACGGTTAGGCGCGATGATCCATGAAAACCCCAAACCCAGGTCGACGATGTCAAACATCAAAAAAAAATCATGAAAATTTATTTGCTCTGATTCATGGACTTCATGACCGGTGGATACCAGTGAACGTATTTTTGGCGGTTTTTTTGGTGTAAAGTTTGGTAGTAATCGACCAGTCACAGGCTAGATAACATGACCTTTCCTTTTTAGTGGTTTTATTTTTTAGCCCTTTAGAGATCTCCAACCATCTGGGAAGCCAAGTCAACAAAAGTGATGGTGGACGACAAGACCCTTCCCTTTTTAGTGGTTTTATTTTTTAGCCCTTTAGAGATCTCCAACGATCTGGGGAGCCAAGTCAACAAAAGTGATGGTGGACGACAAGACCGTTCTGTTTTTAGTGGTGTAGATAGTCACCGAGATTATTATCCGACGACAGTCAAAAGTTGCCGGAGCCACTCAAGCGACCATAAAAGCTGTACGTGGGTCCGGTCTTTGATCACACGGCCTCGCCTTTTGTAGACCAAATGTCCGAGTCGTAGCACAGCCTGTCTTGCGTTTCATGGTTGTTCTGGGTTATAGTAGACAAGCAGCAGCCGTCACAATGTACATGACACTGCCAAACGACCTTTTTGTTCATTTCCCATCGATAAAACGTGGATAACTTGCGTCCCCTAATAGTGCAATACTCAACATCACACAAAAGTCGTGTGGGTATCGAGAATGAAAAAACGAGTTGGCATTCGTCGACCAAAAGTTCGTGGGACTTGGGACCTGTGCGACTTATATGCAGGCAACGCCACACATTCGCACTATGGACAACAAAGTGGGCTTCAGAATACGGACGATAAAAGCATACCCAAGCCTTTCATGACGTGATATCATGAACTACACTTTGCCAAAAGCACTAGTTTTGATAGTTACAGACAATCCTTTGTCTTCTGGTGTATGACATCTGTTTCAAGGACCAGAGCACCTCGCTTTCGGACATCGCCCGGAGGATCCCGGAAGGACCCCGGTGGATCCCGGAGGCCAAAACCCCGGTCAAGCTTTTTAGGGTGTCCCACTGTTAAGACTCGCCGCATCCCAAAAATGTAAACCTCAAAATATCGAGCTCAATACACATGGATGCATAGAAGTGATACTTGGCTATTGTAGATCACACTGCTGGCTTCTCGCCGGGTGGCTTTGATTTTTGTTAACCCTTGTTCAGACTGAATAAATCGCAATTTTCGCTTTTTGGAGAAAAAATGCAAAACTGAGAACTAAAATGACGACAAAAAGTCGAAATTTCAGAAAATCAGAACTAAACATTTGGTCTTGAGGCCAATTGCTGTATAACATATATTAGCCGCAGTAAACGGTTATTACCTCGATGTATTTCACTCAATCAGCGGTTTTCTTCCACACATTGCAATATATACATTTGATGCAATCAGCTATGACGTCATGTTCAACCAACGGTAGACACCGCCGCCGGGAGAGACCTACGCTTTACACAGAAAGTTGCTAGGAGTAAGGGGAAAACAAACCGTTCATGCCACCACATTTTTCAGTTAATATCGCGTGCTTTCAGCTTATCCCCATCTCATTTTCATCAACATCTGTTCAACTCAATAGTGAGGTCGATGAAGTCAAGTGAGTTGCCAGTAAATAGTACCCCGAGCGATGTAATAATTGATATACCATATCGAATACATAACAGAATGAGAACGTAAACGTAGAATGGTACGTAAGGTGGTGAGACATTATGCTGTCGGAATCCATGAGTCAATTCCTGCCTTTGAGAGCGATCCACACGAAAATTGGAGATATTGCCAATGATAAGTGGAGATTAGGTTTTGATTGCATCTTCTAGCGTTTCTATGACATTTGGGAGTAAAATGGTAGCAACCACCGACACATTGGCTAGCCTCAATGGTGTTCTCGTCTTTCACTAATGACACGTATTATGGTGAGAAAAGTACGGTTAACGCTGGTTAGTAGCGACTTTGAGATGGCTACCTATGTTTTAGCCGGTGGCCTTTTCACCTAGACAAAGTTTGACGGAATTTGATGGAACTTGTCGATTTGTCGATTTTGGCCCATTCGGCCTAGGGGTTGGTCGCACCAAAATCACGTAAAATGTGCAATAGCGAGCTCGATACTGATAGAAGCAGAAAAACGATACTTGGGCTTTATAGAGCAAAATGCCGGCTTCATGCTAGGTTGCTTTGATTTCCGTAAACCTCTAAGCCGACTGAATAAATCGCAAAAATGACCACTTAAAAAACGTCAGATCGCATGAGATCGGTTCCAAAAAGTTTCGAAATTGAGACTTATCAGCCATTCATTATAAAGATAAAGACGTGCTGAATGTAACGGATGTTTTAGATTTTCATTTACCGCCGTTAATAGTGCATTTTTCGTCAATTCTTTGAGGTTAATTCATCTACGGTTAGGCGCGATGATCCGAGAAAACCCCAAACCCCAGCCGTCGATGTCAAACATCAAAAAAAATCATGAAATTTTTTTTGTTATAAATTAGTGACTATATGATCCGTAGATACCGAAAAGCCTATTTGTAGCGATTTTTTTGGTGTAAAGTTTTGTAATAAGCGACCTATAACCCAATATCACTGATACGGCTCTAATCAGTCAATTGGCATGTCAAGCAGGCGAATCATGAGCCCAACAATAAATGATTACACTCTTCTGACTCCAGCAATGGTTATCGTCATCTTAATACAACTAGGTATGGCAGTAGACTGAAATGACATATACGAGACTCTAAGATCCACATTTGAATTCAAGGTGAATTCCGTGTTGGTCAAAATTACAACTGACATTAACTACTATGTATCACTTCATTACCATCTAAAGGCGGGACGCTTTCCTGCAATCTGAATAAAAAGTCCCCAGTGCACTTTCTCATCTCATCGTGAGCTCTGGCCAACAACGCCGTCGCCTGGGGTCTTGTTAAAGAGCCACCACCAACCCCCATACTGCCGGCACCACCTCGGTCTCGACTTCGTTCAGCAAAGTGCTGTGGGCCAACGCTAGTGTCACCGGTTGCGCCACCATTGTCAACCCCAAACCGACGTCCACCAAAGCGTAGCCACCATCATTGCCATCACACACCTCCAAAGCTTTAAGGAAGTGTTATCGTCGACAAGCGTTGTGACTGATGGTGCAAGTTATGTCCAAGAACTGCTGGGCAAACGGCGTGGCAAAAAAACGCCAGCACTAACTTGTTGCATTTGTTCAACAGTTCGCCGTCGGTGTACTCGTTGTCCACATCGGCAACGTCTTCGGTGTAGTAGTCGTTGTCATCGCCGGAGCTCGGGCATGAGATTGGCGGTCATGGTTTGCACCAACTTGGCGATGACCAAATGCCACAACAGGGCGACATTGTGGTTAACTGCCAGCACCAGCACCCCGTTGTGGAAGTAGAACTGGAGAGCGGAGATGACAATAAGCTCGACGATCTCGTCGACGTGGAGACAGAGTTGCCCTTTAGTTGAGCCTCGTCCAGCCGAAGAACGCCCAACGTCAGCGTGGAGACGGCGATGAGCTTCCACTTACGATGATGACGTTCCACTCTTTGTTCTAGGTATACTCCTCCGTCAGGTCTTCTTTATACAGTGAGATGTCTTGGGTGGCACGAACCTGGAGCTCACAGCCGACTATACGGCACACGCGACACCAACCTTAGTCCAATAACTGTTTGATGGTGTCTTCATCGGTAGTGATCAGCTGCTGCAAGTTAGCTGTTGGGAAGACGGTCCCGGGCCGGTGACGTCTTGAGTCGGTTCTTGACTCGTGTCACGAAACTCGTTGTCCGAGGAATGTTCGGACTGGTTATCAATTGCTTTGTCAGCAGTCTTCTCAGGCATAAGACGCGTTATTCGTTATTCGCTTTTCTACACAATACTTTCGACTATAACCAAGGCTCTCAGAACGGTAAAGGAAAGCCAGTTACGTTGTCGAATTGATTGAATGTAGATGTATTGAATGATGATATATAAACGAGAAAAATTTTCCTTAAGTATCCGCGCCAGCCAATGGCGTGGCTACAGGGATTCCGTGCCGGACGCTTCTCACTAAGCCTCCAGACACGCACCGAAACAGGCAGAATCACGTAGAACAAAACACAAGATGGTGATTCACGCCAGTGGATCTCCAACATTAGCAAACCGAACCATGGCTTCGGCAGTGTGAATACTAACTTGTTCACGCCCAATGGCAAAAGCAATGAGGCTGGAACCTTCGATGCACTTGGCCAAGTCTAGTCGTCGGTGTGGTGCTGGGCCAACTCGTGGAGCAAGAGCAATATCAACGTGTCGTAGTACTTGCCAAAGTAGGGCGGGACAGCATCAGCGATGATGGCAATTGTGGCGAGCACCTATTCGTAGACATAACGCTTGTTCTGCAAGAGCTCCGACAAGTTCAGTAGCACCTGGTCGAGGTAGGGCTTGAGCAACTTGTTGGCGCCGTCTCGGAGAAGTTGAGGAAGGCGTTGTTGCCGGTGTACTGGACTCGGGGATGAGTATCGGCCACCAACGGGATCACCATGTCCGAAAACGAGTCGTTGTCTGTAATTATCAGGTAATTTGAGCTTTTGACAACGTGTAGTTCATAATATCACTTCAATGAAAGGCTTGGGTATGCTGTCATCATCTGTATTTCAAAGCCCGCTCATCGCCAATAGTGAGAGTGTGTGTGTGGTTGCCTGCATATAAGTCCCGAAATCGAAAGTCCCATGAACTTTTGGTCGATAAATGCCAACTCGTTTTTTCATTCTCGATATCCACACGACTTTACTGTGACTTTGAGTATTGCACTAATAAGAAACGCAAGTTATCCAGGTTTTATCGATAGGAATGGTCTAAAACGTCGCTTGGAAGTGTCAGGTACATTGTGACAGCTGCTGCTTGTCAACTATAGCCCAAAACGACCTTGAAACGCAAGACAAGCTGAGCTATTCGACTCTGACATTTGGTCTACAAAAGGCGAGGTCGTGTGCTCAAAGACTATAACATATCAAGAATCTATTAGTTGGAAAAGGGTTTACTTTGGTAGAGTTGATCACATGTAAGCTTCATAAAGTATGGTGATAAATTTCGGGTGTGTATGTGGAATCTTTTATTCAATGAACACTAGAAAATCCCAAATTTCCGTGGATATGTTTAATATGTTGAAAAAAGCTGTTTCTTGGGGTTATATTTTGAAAGCCATGTTTGGCTACTTGCTTTGAAAAACTAAAGAGTATGCATACATAACCAGAGTGTGCTCAAATAGTGGGGGTAAATTGATTCCGGGGAAGAGGATGGTGTTTGGTAAAATCTCGGGATGAGGATCTATTGACAAATGTGGCGACATGAACGGTTTGTTTACTTCTTACTCCCATCAATGTTCTGAGTAAAGAGTAGGTCTCGTCATCCATCCTAACTTTCATCGACTTGGCTTTCCAAATCGTTAGAGATCTTTGAAGCCCCCTGTCTCATCATTATAGCTACACCATACACAAGCTAGATAGTCAGTAAGCACCATGTTTTACATTGCCACCAAAGCCATTCGGTGACAATCTAAAACTGGGCTTGTGATCCGCACTGCCGCGAGTTAGGTGGGCCTTATGTATCCGGATCGCCTGGGGGTAGATGACGAAAACCGACCTTCTCGGGCACCCCAGTGCTCCTGCTGCGACCACCAACCAGCCACTAGGTGTCACTGTGTGCTGGATCAGCAAGTGGCTTGATGCTGGTAGCCCCCGAAACCACCATTATCAAGTCACCGCTTCACCATCCCAGATCAAACACTAGCCCTGGTATAGGCTGGTCAACAATCAGAAACACTCGAATGCCGTCTCGGATCCACCAACAAGTGTTGGCTTCCCCTTTTCAGATCAACTCGAGTTCGCCACCGGTCGTGGATGGTAATGTAGGATGGAAAGATACTTAACCGAGGAAAAGTATGAGGTGGGAAGAAGGGGGAATTGCCCTCCTTTTATGGACCTACGGGTGGCGCAGGGATGGTGCATGGGGACATCGTGGCTTAGGGATGGTGCATAGGGACGTCGTAGCTAAACGAAGCAATTGCTCGAAACCCCCCAAGTGTGCTCAACGCTCCTGGCAAGCACGATTATTAACAAAACAAAATAAAGAGAGACAAAATAAAAGAGGAGACGAAGTGAGCACATAATCCAAACTTATTTGTACGACGAGTGTATCTAATTGATTTTTGTTGCCCTGAAAATATCTAGCAGATCGATCTTGCTTTTAGTTGACTTTTAGTAGCCGTTGTAAGATCTTTAAGAATTTTGTGGCTGAAGCTAACCTGTAAAACTTCGAGGTCGCCATATGCAGGTTGCTGCACTGATAACGTAGCCCGGAGAGGCTTTTACATTTTATGGGTTTTTTTTTTTTTTTTTAATCGCCACCGGCATGGGACATACAGCTTGCATCGTATAGCATCCCTTGGGTTGATGTATAGGCGTTAGGAAAAATACAGTCATTAAAGATGATATCACGAACCAACCATAACCAAGCAACATTACACAACCATCTCCCCATAGTGATAACAAACAAGGAGCCATTGAGCAAAGTCGTAGTCTACATTTAATTGATTTTTTTTTTTTAGTGTGGCCAACCATATACAATTTTTTAAGCGACCGAATTAACCCTGCTGCTAATGTAGTAATGAACAAACCAACCAATCGTCTTATTGATCCAATTCAAAGGCCTTAGCCCGAAAAAACAAATGATAAAGATTGGTTGCTTGCATAGAATCTATTCTTTCCTCCTGGTCGTCTCTCAGCCGACTTTGAAAAACTCTCCACCATTTAGATTTTCTTTCGCAAATGACCTCCCCCATTGCATTTTTACGCCACATGTCGAGCTTAATTAACACGCTGGGCGTGTTGATTCAGGTCGTATTTGTGTATTTGACATTGGCACTTCCTCATTTTTATCCGTGTACTGTCAAACCGCTTCTTGTGGCTGCTTCCATCCGATGCATCATCTACACTTACAAGGCCTGGCCTTCTGTCGCTGATGCTTACAAACCCCCCAAAGCACGAAGACGAAGTAATCAAAAGAATATCTTCCGAAGATTGTTGGATTGGCTGGCGAGGCTGGTGGTGAAGGTCGTGTTGTTATCTCTTATTCGCGGTTACATTTGGGATGACTCCTCGATGACTGGGATGTCGAACGCTAACGTGACGGCTATGCAAGTGTGGAAGCCGCAACCACGGGACGTGGCGTTATGGTATCCAGAAACGTATTACTTGCCGTCCCCCAAGTATGATTTCCCGATTCCGCCGACATCTCTGGACGTGGTTGACCCACTTCAGCAGGGACTGAGAGTGATTTCGTTCCTTTTGACGAGGGTGATGAGATTTTGGTGTGGCACCCACTTGTGGGACTTTCGCCAGCACCCGTATTGCGCAAAGTTTGCCCTGAGAGCCTCGTCAATGAACCTGAACCTGACTGTGCCTCCATCCGTTACTGCCCTGGCAATTGTGGCGTCTCTGGACAAGATTGATGAGACCCAGCAAGAGATGGGAGTGGTCCAATCGTTTGTGTCGTTCTTGCTGAAGATTGGTTGTGGCCTCCGTCGTTGGAACCCGCAACAAAACCAGTCAAGCTCGATGCCGGACTTGGAACTCTCGTTTGTACCTTTGCCCACCTCAACTATTGCCATTTCGACGACGTCCCTGAGTTTGGCTTCATCCTCCACTATTCTGATGATGCCGGCGTCTTTGGAAAGCGTTGACGAGACTTGGCAGCAACTGATGTGGACCCCGCTGATCGCTTCGACCCTGACATTGCTTTCATCAGTTACCACCCTGACGATGCTGACATCTCTGACCAAGGTCAACGGGATCCAGCAACAACTGGAGGTGTTGTCATTGCTCGTGGTGTACTTGCTGAAGATTAGCTATGCCCTCCGTCATTGGTACCCGCAACATAACCAGTCAAACCTGATGTCATCCCCGCAACGGAACCAGTCGAGCTCGATGTCACCCCCGCAACAAAACCAGTCGAGCTCGATGTCATCCCCGCAACAAAACCCGTCGAGCTCGATGTTGTTCCCAATCACCAAGTACATGCCCTCGCCTACTTCGGATACCCCGACTCCGATGAAAGGCATGATTCTGCCTTCATCAATCGTCTCCCCAACTCCCACGACAGGCATGGTTCTGCTTCCACCGTACGCCACCCCAACTCCGATGACATCTCCGGACGTGGTTGACGACGTGGGATTGGACTCAGCGTGGTGGATTGAGATGAGAATCGCCGTCGCCAAGTTCGTGTGGCCGGACATTTCGCACGTACCCACCCCGACTCCGGTACTGCAACGCTCAGATGTACTTTTTGTTGTTTTGTTGGTGTTCCAATTCGTCACTTGGTGGCTTAGGAGTGCAAAGCATAAGTCATCGGTGGCTGCTCTTCAAAGAGAAATCAACGACTTGAAGAGACAGCTTCTGATTGACCACCACGCTCCGATCCCCGAGCCTTTCGATGAGGATGAACTGGAAGATGACGCCACCGCTTCCGACGAAGCCCCGCTCGCTGAGCCTGTCACTGGCGACAAAGCCTCGATCGTTGAGCCTGTCACTGACCACTACGCTCCGATCGTTGAGCCTGCCAGTGAGGCTGGGCTGAAAGATGACGCTGCCATTCCCGACGCTTTGCTCGAGCAGGAAAACGCTCCGCAAGAAGCCACAACCAAGTTTGTTGGTCAACAACAGCACCAGGGCGACAACACCGTCTCCGATGAACCGGCCCAAGACGTTGATACCGGTGGTGACAACCATATCCTGGATGTTGAAGTCAAGCTCGTCGGCCACAGTGATGACGAGAATGAAGAATCCAAAAACAAGATGAGCACCCATCCCGTCACATCCGAAAACGTCTTTAACCTTTTGGATTCCCCAAAGGAGGATTTACCAATTGATATTGGTTCGGAGACCGCTCCTACTCCGGATACCGCTCCTACTCCGGAGACCGCTGCCAAAGAAAATCCACAGCTTCAAGCAGCCATGATGGCCAGCACCCAGACCACCCAAGAGGATGCGCCAGATCTGGATGGGTGGCAAGAGGTCACATACAAGAAGCCGGTTAAGCACAAGCAACGGGGACAGTCTAACAAATGCGGACTGTTTCACAATTGGCAGGGATTGCCGAGCGGTAACTGGCGAGAACTGACTAGCGGCAACCAGTCGCCCGGGAATGACCTGGGCACCCGCCTTCGTCGGGCCCCTCCCCGACAAACCTCAACCAGACGCGTGTAAACCAGACATCCAAGCCCAGGCCTGGATCCCTTGCTGATTTAAGTTGTTCAAGTGATAAAAAAAACCCAAGAATCAAAAAAAAGAAATTGCCGGCGCCAGGGTTGGGGGTTTGTCGGTAGGAGACGATTTGCACTTTTCACGGTGTGAATACTTGACCAAGTGGCCTTGGGAAACACTCTGGTCTGCGCCACCCCTTGAAGTCCTCGCTCCATCTCAATGGAGTGGGTTGTTTTTGAATTGCCGTTGTTTGCAAAATGACACTCGGAGTCTTGAATTCTTCGAGTGTTTATTGGCCTTTGTCGACTTACAACGGCCAATGTGCTGATGGCATGGACGTGCGAAACCATGTCTCTTGTCGCTGGCGCCACCGACTCAGCGTCACCACAAGTGTTGATCTGGGACGTGAGCCATTGTGGTTCAAAGTGTCCAATGTGCTACCGAACGAGAAGTCAGCTTGCTCTCGAGTTGAATAACAACCTGTTAACAACCTGTTAACAGCCTGTTATCAACCAGTTAGCAACCGGTTAACCAACAACACAAAGGGGTTGGCGGTCACTGCTGGACAATTATTCTGTTGCCGATCTTCTGTTGATTGATCATTGGTGGACATAGCACCTGCTATCGATCCTTTGAGTTTATAGTGAACGAGATAACAATAGTGAACATGGTGTAGGTATAGGTATATCGCTCACAGCAAAATTTGTTAGTTGAAGCGTGCGGCGGGAGCCGAGTCAACGAAAAGTAAACAAAAGGGAAAAGCGCGATTTGCAACCGCGATTCGGCGTCACCTTCCGCGGTTAGCCAAAGCTCGAAGAGAACCCTGTTGTACGAAGAGATGAGTTAGAGCTATGTATTAGGCTAATGCCTTTTACAATTTATTGATGACGCTAACACCTTGGCGTCTGGAATTACACAATTGTCGTGATCGTCATTGACCAGGGAAAATGGTCAATACATGTCAATTGCCAACAATGATGGGATGGCATTACCGGCCTCAGTTGATCTATTTCTCAAAGTCAAAGTTAAGGTGGAGCTGGTCCTTTAGACTCGACAGGTTCTCCTTTTACTCAACTGGACTCAAGATTACTAGATGTGCTGTAACCATTGTTGTAACTGGGTTTTTGGTCACATAGTAAAGAGAAGGTTGTTAAACAATAAGGATGGAGTTTTAGCATTGGCAATTGCCTTTAGGGGGCTCAGAGTCGCTATCTTGCTAGGGTGAATCCATGTTTTGGCTCTATTGTTTAGTCGTCATATCAATGGGACCTATTCCCACACTCAGTAGTAATGATTGTCAACCTCAAAACTTTGGTAGAGTAGCTATTACAAGCCATAATTCACTAGTCACAGTAACGATCTCTGATTATGGCTTGGTCAAGGTATCGATGTCGTTGGTGTCCCTATTAAATAAGGAACTTCCTTGATCACACCATTATCGTATTCAAAAGAAGATGACAACCACAGAACACACTTTTGCCAATAAGTGAATAATTCTTAGTCCGTTTGATTACTTTCATCGACAGGTCATAATTTAAATTTCAAAAACACATGGCTACCTACAAAACATTTCCTCACCAATATTTAGGTATTACAAATTTTAAAGTAATTTATTACTTGATTGACTAATTAATCGTTTAAATACACCATCATCGCCAAGTTCTAGGTCCGTGCTAGGTCCATCTCGTCGACTCCGTAAACGCCGTGCCCGGTCGCGCCCAACATTTACCCCTCTTTTTTCCGAGCGAGCGGAGATCGGCTTATCCCCAGGTGGTGCCATCCCAGTAGCCACACACCCATCCCCAAAATCACGCCAGCATGCTCTCACAGCTCACCACCGTGTGTTCGGCTGTTGATGAATACCTCACCCATACCCTCAACGCCACCGAGTTCACTCGGCAGCTCATCATCACCCCGACGTCCAAGTTCATCACCGAGCTGTTGATTGTGCTTTTCTTCATTGTCATCAACTACGAGATTGTCTATTGGAGTGGCATCTACCTTGGTCTCTGGGAATATCATGCCAAGCACATCTTTAAGGAGATCCCTGTCCATTGTGCTCATGTCTACGTTCGCATCAATGTCGTCACTGCCGATACTGTTGACCAGCTTCGCCATTACTATGACCTTAAGCGACAACTGAAGCGAGGGGTAGCTTCGCTTACTAACTGGCTGAAGATGACTGAGGAGGGACAACTGACGTTCCGGCTACCCCAGTTTGTGAAATACCACTTGGAGTTCTCTCCGGAAGACTTTGAGCTGTCCCAAGACCCGGAGTACGGGTGTACCGTGGACCACTTGCGCAAACGAGTGCTTGAGTTGTGGAACGAGTCCGACTTGTACTCGCCGTGGAATCAGCCGACCCATCCTCCTCCTCGAAAGGTGGTGGTGTACAATAATAAGGACGTTGAGGTGACGACGGGCGATGAGTACTTGAGTAAAGCTGGTATTGAAACTGGAAATGTCATTGACGTGGTGGTGGTGGTTGAGCCCGAAGTCGTCCAGGACGACGACTATTGATTAACTAACGTTATCATTGTAATAGATACTATTAAAGCTACTAGGAATTGATCTCTCTTTAAGGACTAATACCCACTCAGCTATGTTGTTAGTGATTGCAACTAATGTCTAGCAGCTTTTTTTTGCTTATTTTTGTTTATTCCTTAACCTTATGACCGACTATGGCAACTACGTTTGTTTTGTGTCATTATTGATTTTTTCGATAAGAAATTTCCATCG
This sequence comes from Diutina pseudorugosa, assembly GCA_030580175.1. Taxonomy (NCBI): domain Eukaryota; kingdom Fungi; phylum Ascomycota; class Pichiomycetes; order Serinales; family Debaryomycetaceae; genus Diutina; species Diutina pseudorugosa. The sequence continues at coordinate 14,667 of JAKTSL010000139.1, forward strand.
AATGCGGGTTGTCAGCAGCCAAGCCCGTATCGGCAATTGACTTAAATTTCTTGAAAAAAAAAAGTCTTTCATGGCCAGAAGGACCAGGATTGTTTTCATTGCTGTTTCAGTACCGCTAATATTTGTGTGGCTATGTTTCATCCGAGGATTGCTCCAGCCTCGACCATATGACCTTGTTGGTAATGATAATGGTTATCCAATATCGTGGTACGGAATGCTGAAGCTGGGATGTGGTTCAGTTGACGATATAGTGGATATAACCTCCTTTTCCCGATCATCACATATTGAACAAATCGTGGCTCGATGTATGGATCAAGGAGGTCCCTTTTGGACTAAAGTGAGTTATTTAATCAAACCTCGACATCTCCAGTTTGACAATGAACAGACGCTTCAGGCATGGACACTGACTCAACGATCCCTGGTATGGCTTGAACACGCTCAGGTTTACTTGGTGGTGCTGAAATTGGTATACAATCGGAACCCAAAATTACCCAATCCTCTGTTTTCGGTATTAGTGGCTGAGATATATGATCAGCACCATAATTGGCAAGAAACTGCTTCCATTCAATTAACTAATGGTGGAAAACCTCAAACGTTTCCTCGAATGATTGAAGTTCCCACGTATACTCCTCCTCGGATTGAATGGTTTCTTGGTATAGAATCATTTCAACTTGTTAAAGGGTCTGAAGGAAAATTGGTGGTGGTATACTCGACGAAATGGAGTCAAACGTCAGCAAAACACTTTGCCATGACCATTGATGGAACTAAGCAATGGTCATTTGAGTGTAATGGTCATGATGATGATCAATGGACTCCCTTGACTCCTTTATCATCAGATTCAATCCAATTTGTAACGAGTTGGAACCCATTCACTGTGATCAAGTGTCCCCTTGATGATAAAGATACTTTCGGTTGTATGGTGGTATCAACCACAAACCATTCAAGTTCGGCTTTTTCCGGAGAGCTGCCACTAACACAGGTTGCCAACAATAAATGGCTCGGATTTGGGAGTTGTCAGTGTAATGATTGTGGCTGTGGCTCCCACATTCAAAGACCTCATATGGTGATAATATCTTTAAACAATAACACTGGTGACTTTGTCATTCTGGCGATGCTGCTGCCATTGCAATTGGGTATGGATATCACTGAGTCAAATCAAAGTGATGTCATTGAACAATGTGGTCCGCTAGGGTCTCAAATAACGATTACTAACATTATTGATTACAACAACCATACACTAATGGTGGATTATAATCTGGGACAAGGATTATATGGTGGGTACGCTTACCTTACTTTTGACGATTTATTCGATTCGATGATGATGACGTCATCGTCACCATTTGAAGATATACTCCAATGTGGTCAACGTCTGCTTGAATCGTTTGCCGTTGCCTATGGTGACATTATCGAAGCTCAAATGAACCAATATGGACATCTGTGGAAGCTAGATTACCAAATGCGGAAAGAAGCCGAAGCTAAGGAAAACCTAAGGAAACAGCAAGTGGCAGCAGCACAAGCTCTCGCCGAACAAATAGAAAAAGAAACCGAAGATAGACTTCGCTTGGAAGCAGAAATGCGGTGGCTCGAGGCCCAACGGTACCAGCCACCATCTACAGTTTTAATTGTATAAATATGTTTATGTCATTTCTCGTTAATGCAGTCATCATGATCATGCTAAATCTAGGTCAGACAAACTCGTAGCTCTGGCGATCGTTGCCGCCACCAGCGTACTTGAGACGGAGGGTCTGGAACTTCTCCAGAGTCTTATTGCTAAAGTACATCCCCGTGATGGTCCCCGGAGGACGTCCGTCACCTCCAAGACTGAGCGACACGTAGTAGAATCCATCAAACAGAGCTCCGGCTATCAGTTTGAGCCTCAGATCGGGGACAAGGAACTGTTCCTTCCATCGCATAAACACCACGTCACTACCATAGCCATCGCCAGCAAATAAGTGTTGGAGACGCTCGGCAACGTCGGCATCGCTACCTCCCGCTACTTCAGGGATCAAGTGTTTCCAGTGCTCCATATCGTTGGCAAAGAACAGTCCCCACTGAGGATTTTCCGCAACAAACGAGTACTGTTGTAATGGTTGACCACCAGCCCGAGCCCAAGGGTTATTGATGATTTCCCCCGTGAAACAGGTAACCATATCCTGATCAGTAATAAGTCCTCGAATGAGTAGAAATCCCAGCACGGTGGAGTTGATGAGGTCAACGGTCTTGATCTCCACGAGGATATGGTAGGAGATCTTCCCCAGCACCTGAGCTCCGACATACTGGGCTTGAGGCGCTAAGTAGTGCAGCCACAGCTTGGGACTGCTAAGCTGAGGAGCGTTAGCAAAGTAGTCTCCTCTTTGTGCTAACGGCGGCGGCGATTTTGGATCTGGTCTAATGGGCAGATGGCTATTTCGCCGACAATAAACATCGTCGTCAGCAACTGGCAGCTGGGGACTGGGATCGTCACTTTGTTGGTGGATATTCTTGGATTTGCCATCAGCTGACGGAGCGGGCTTTGCCGGCGGCCGAGGATCGAAGCTCACCGCTGATTCCGGCATTTGAAGTCAACGGTAATGGGGATGGGAAAGGCAACAGATAAGACCGAAATAAGCGGCGAATGAGGGGGTATTGATGGTGAGGATTCCAGTAGCAACTGAGCCTGTATCTGTAAGTGTATAGGTGTGTGGGGGAATGGGGTATTTGGGGGCGTGAGAGAGGGGTGTCCAGACCGCTGGGAAGTGAGATTAGGTGTGAGCAATGGTTAGCACGCACGTGACATCTTCCACCCCCACCTTCAGTATGTGCGACCGATAGATAAGGTCACGTGAGTAGCCTCAATGACGTCATCGAGCACGATATAACCGACTAAGTGGAGATCAGGATAAGCCACGGAAGTACGGTGTAATCGCCACGACAACACACTCCCACACACCGTACAAGTTGGGTAAGCAACCGGGGGTTCAGTTTAAGCACAGCCGACTCCACGGCTCGGTCGTAGTCCAATCGCAGGCGTCCATAGACCACAGGATCAATGGCAGCGTGTTTGAATCCTTTCACCACCAATTCGTCGAGATCAAGGTCGATACCTTCGAGTTTTAAGGAGCGGAATAACCGAGCAAAGATCCCCACTAAATAGAAGCGAATACGGTTATTAAACACCGTCCACGCCAGAGCAAGCCGACCCCATTCCGCCATCACTCCTGCCACCGGTCCTGAGAGCGGTTGACCTCCCCAATTGATCTCGGGCGTCAGCACATCGACAAACACTAAGCCAAGCATCTTATAGCAGAACGTCTCGATATCCTGAGCTACAGCTCTTACCTTATAGCTTTCCCGAAGATCAAGCTTTTCTTCCTGGTGGAGCAAAGGAAGTTGTTGCAGAGCTCGAGTAGGCAGTGCCTTTTCGTTTCTCCCACAGAAATGGTCGACAATCACCGTCAGGATCTCCTCCATCAGCATGTGGACGTGGGGAATGGTGCTGCCACCACCAAGGCGACGGTAGTTCAGAGGCACAAATACTGGACGAGTTAAAGTAGCGAGCGCAGTAAAGAACTGGGCATTAGTACTGGTATAGTCCGAAGTATTAGCGTATTCCCCCACCGTTGATATCCCAAGTCCCATCGTCTCACTATCTCCCGGTTCTCGCTTGAGTTTCTGGAGATAGAGGTCGGTAGGTACCATAAGCTTACGATGGAGCTCAAATAACGCATGGTGGGGTTCTCGTTCATCGGCAGCAGCTTTTACCGAGTCGTCAGGACCTAGAAGGTCGTTATTGTTGACGAAATTGTGTTTGATGGCTTCCACGGCATCGGTGACGATCGAATTGGAGTTGTTACTGGAAAACATGATCCTCAGGGGTATTTCTGTTGATGCTGCTACTTGAGCTGACGCTAGGGTAGCGTTATCATCCAGAGTCCGAGCCTTTTTGGAATCGCTAGAAATGGGAGCGGGCAGCCCCTGATTGCGATGGAATAAGTTATGGAACGCAGTGACGGGACTGGCGGCACTGATTGCCTCCTTGGGTTGAGCAAAACTGGCAAACAGCGTTTGTACATTAAGCTCGGGTTTCTTCTTCTTGAGCTTACTGAGTCGTAATCGTGGTTTACTCAGGTTCTTCAACGAGCTCTTTGCTGTAGTTACCAGCTCGGCATCATCCGAATCCATGCCGCCACCTCGGGGCAGATGGTGGGACGAGTCTTTTACCATCAGAAGCGTATCCTGGGACTTGTTGCGAGTAAACATGCGTGCCAAGGGGTTAGGCACTGACGTTGATGATGACAGATGGGTCATATCCAGCGTCAGGTTGCTATTCAGCTTGCGGAGGTTGGTAAACCCCACGGAGGCCACCAGTTGATCCATGGTAACAAGGGACGTTACAACAAGATTGAAAAGTGCTTTGAAGTCGGGTAATCACTGGCAATTGAATCCAACAAAAATCGGTTCGTTATGTGGGAAATTGGAGGTGTTAGCGTGGAGCTTTTGGGGGTATAGGTAAGACGCGGTTAAAGATAAGAAAGCCACTAGTGCGATCTGATCCCAATAAAGTGCGACAGTCACTGAGATAACATGAAAGTCGAAAAAATTCGACTTTTCATTAATCGAATCTTTGGTGATTTTGAATCACAATGGTGGTTTCCGATTCGCCAAATTCGAATTGGATCGATATAAATTTGAAGGTGGAAGCAAAAAAGTAATGGACGAGTTGGGAATCGAACCCAAGACCTTTCGCATGCTAAGCGAACGCTCTACCAACTGAGCTACACGCCCGAGCACGAATCAATGGTGGGGAAAGTGGGATGCCACCGAAGCTGCCGAGACGGTTATCTCGTGCTCCAGCCGTCATTTCATGACTTTTGTTAGTCCAGCAACGTGTTTCGCACATTGCATTGTTAACTGACCAATTTTCATGGGCGTTCAAGTCATTTTCGTCGTGCCAGCCCATTACCAAACCATGGGTCTCTCATCTCATCGCACTAACCATACCACACCATGGGGTTTCTGTTTGGTTTCACCGAAGAACAATTGGATACACCCAACCCCCAATCGACACCACAATCAGTCAATCCTACTCGCACTCTCGATGCCTTCCCCGTCGACCCCCAGAACCAACCGCAACGTCATTTGTTAACTGATGTTTTGACTCGACTCGAAGATGTCAGAATCTCCTTCGAAAAGTACACCACAGTCAACGGCAACCTGGTCTTTAGACGAGAGCTTTTCGATGTCAGACATCAGATCATGGCTGAAGACATTGAGCTGCCAGTAAGACAACTCTTGGTGGCTCTGAATGGAGACCTCGAAAAGAACGTTTATGAAGGCGGCTTCAAACTGTGGGAGTGTCTGTATGATGTGATCGATTACATTCACAGTCAAGGACTTGGTCAGTGGCAATCCCTCGTTGATCTTGGCTGTGGTACGGCGTTGCCCAGTGCTTATATGCTTCCTCAATTGCTCCAGCTGGATCAGAGCCATACCCTTATCCTTTCCGACTTTAATTACGATGTGCTTGAACTCGTTACTGTGCCTAATTTGATCCTCAATTGGTATATGACCACTAACCCACAGTTGGAAAAGGCAGAAGTGGTATTGACTAAGGAATTACTTGCGGAATTTCTCGATACCATCACCAAACATCACGTAACCATTGATCTTATTAGTGGTTCGTGGGGAACTCAATTCATGGAGATGGTTCCCACCGTGGATGTGGTGTTAACTTCAGAAACTATCTACCATGAAGAAACTCTTCCCTTGGTGGCAGAAATGATCGGCAAATGGCAACCGCAAGTAGCGGTGGTGGCAGCAAAGAACATTTACTTTGGTGTTGGTGGTAGTGTGACCGAGTTTGTTCGTTATTTCAAGCTGATATCCTCGATGGAAGTCGAGGAACGGGAAGTGGGGATTTCCCAGCTTAAACGGTCCATCGTTTTCATTAAATCCAGTAGTACATAGTATATTTATTCATAATTTGCAGGACATTTAGGGACAGATCTATAATTTGGCGTTAATCTCAGCGAGGTCAGCATCATATAATTTGACTTCCGCTTGTTCCAAAAGCTGAGCCCGATCGCTACCAGCCTTTTTGATTTCATCAATCGTTTGCTTAGCCACGTTGGTACGGTCATGGGCAAGTTCTACCAACACTTGAACCATACCGTCAGGATTATCGCCATGAACGAGATGGGTACCATCAATATCAGCAGTTTTAACGAGTTTTCCAGGAGGAAGGTTAGCTCTGACCCACGTCTTCAGTTGGGGAGGATTCCACACCGCTTGGTTCCCGGTAACGTGACACACGGCCGTGCGGTACGATTGAATGGCGTGCATCGTCAAGTTTAACGAATAGGCCAGTCCCAAGTAAGTAGCCATTTGGGCAAACTTCGAGGCCTTGGTACGGTAACTAACTTCCTCTTCATCATCAACCACAGGGTACACTTCATCGTCGACAAAGTCCTTAAGCACACGCTTATCCATAGTGTTATAGAACAGCATATCGTAGAACAACTTGACTTCGTCCTTGGTGTCAAACCGATCAATAAGCATGGTCAGGATCTTCTTGAAGATCTTGGTAAACCGAGCCCGCATCAGTTCTTCGGTGTATAATACGGCATCGACTGTTACCACACAATCGACAAGGTTAGGGTCAAAGAACCCTGCCATAAATGCGGCATTTCCACCTAAGGAGTGACCCACGGTAATCACCCGCAGATCGGGAGCACTGATCAAGTCTCCCACCTGGTTTTCGTGGCGAATTACTTCGAGCAAATCGCGGCCCAGTTCGTCCCACCAGTACACGGGACCAATCTTGCCGTCGTTGGCCAATGCCAGGTCGCCGTGAGATACAGCGTCTACTGATACACAGGTATCAACAAAGAATTGCAGGCCCGGTTGCTGGGACTTGTGGAAGAGCTGTTGGATGTGGAAATGCCACACCATCTTGTTCATGCCCGTACCATGAGCAAACACAAACAGGATCTTGATTTGTCCTGGCTGGGGTGTGACGGTGGACTTGTACTTGTTGTAGACCTGTACGAGTTGATCCAGAGGCAAGATTGTCAGCCGGGGACCTCGAGGACCGTAAGCCTTGCACGTCTTTTTTTCAAGGATAAATGACATTAATTAATCACTTAGGGGATAGTAATTGATCAATGAATTTGGAATTGGAGTAAAAGGGATGGTATAATTGGTCACTTTTCTTTGAAGGAGGAGGAACAATCGGGGTTATTGGGTAGGAGGGGGAAAACGGTAATTATATAACTAAGCGCGATTCCGAGGTTATTTGTGGGGAACGACCTAACCTCGGCCCGAAAACGAGGGGCAACGGTACGGCATAGAAATGAAACATTACAAAAATCTATACTATAATGACGATGAATCCATATATTATCGCGAAATTTTGATTTACATTGTGCTTGAAGTGATGACTTGGCATCTCCTGAAAATTTCACTAAATTGAAATTTATCATCTGAACCTGATCAATGTAGAGTTTCAATGCAAATGGTAATTGAAAAGTAGTGACACCAATCTTATGAAATACCCAAAATTGAGATAATCAGGATCTAAACCACATATTTTGCAACCCCTAACACTTTACTCATCTTTCTTACTATTCGTTATTGCATTCGAGGTCTAGAACGCCTAAAGTGTTATAATAGACGATGCTTCGAATTCATACAGCCATTCACCGATTGTGTTGAGCAAAACACAATTATCGACTTATGCAGAGAAACGATGGAATCACCGTTGAAAAAGTCTCAACGGTTGGCAGATGCAAGCCTATCTACGTTAAAGACCGATCAATGCCGAAATGCGGGGCACGCAGCTCAATCTACCAATTGAGTTAAACAAACTTGTGAAAGCTGTTGAAAAGCTCGTAATAATCGTTCATTTATTGAAAATATATTCTATCACGTTATAGTACTAGACATTATTGTCTCTACTTGAAACCACTCCGATTAAGACCATATAAGAACATAAATACTCTAAATGACCAATATAAGGTTCAAACAACGACTCAACAATAAAGTCAAATTTACCAACATATAACTACCCAAACAATACCCAAACACATTTGAACAAAAAGATAAGTCATGGTGTGCTAAACCCCACCCTCCACCATTACCGTTCTCGGACATCGCTTCCCCATCGTTCATCACACTCGCGATGCCCGTCGTCCTCCGAACGGTGAGCCAGGTCAGACAATGGCGCCACGCTCTTCGCCGGGCAGAAAAGCTGGTGGGGTTTGTCCCGACAATGGGAGCTCTCCACCACGGTCACCTTTCGTTGGTCCACCAATCCCAGGTGGAGAACGATGCCACCGTGGTGCTGATCTTTGTCAACCCATCCCAATTTGGTCCCAACGAGGACTTGGACGCTTATCCCAGAACCTTGGATGATGATTTAGCTCAGTTAGAAGCAGCTAACGTCGAAGCGGTGTTCGTACCCAAGGTTTCCGAGATGTATCCTAGTGGTATCACTTTAGAGGTTAGCGAGCAACGAGGGGCATTTGTCGAGGTCAAAGGGTGTTCCCATCAGTTGGAAGGAGTCACTCGTCCCCAGTTCTTTCGGGGAGTGGCTACGGTGGTGTGTAAGTTGCTCAATGTCGTTCAACCCACGCGAGTGTACTTTGGTCAAAAGGATGCCCAACAGTGTGTGGTGATCCGCAATATGGTAAAGGATTTGCTTATAGACACCGAAGTCCGAGTTCTCCCCACTCAACGGGAACCGCTGGGACTTGCGTTGCTGCTGAGAAACGCCTACCTTTCGCAATCGACCAAAGATGAGCTGAAAGCCATCTTTCAAGCGCTTACTAAGGGCCAACAACTATGGAATAGTGACCAAAGTGTTAGCGGATCGCAGATTGTTGATTTGGTGAAACAACAGTTGACTGAGCTGGGTCTTAAAGTGGAATACGTCGCTTGTTCCCATCCCGAAACTCTCGACGATATCACCGACAATGTCGTTGCTGGGTCGATTGTGTCTACAGCAGTGCACGTACCTCGAGCTAAAGGTAACGGTACGGCTCGGCTTATTGACAATGTCATTTTACAATAAAGATATAATAAATCTTAATAAATTTTTTACCGGTATAATTTGCTAAAGTTGGTACCTCCCAGCGACGGCACCTGGAGCCAGTTAAACTCGTCGTAGTTAGCCGTACCATCAATCAAGTGGAAGGCATAGGCAAACCGCAGTTTATCGCTGTGGTTCTTCTCCAGTTTGTGGAGCACTTGGTTGTGGATGAGAATGAGCGATCCCGCCTTACACTCCAAAGGAACGTACTGTTGCTGGCCGCGGGGCTCGGGATCGTGAACATCGGAAAGTCCCATCATCTCGGTACCTGGTTCCTTAGCGGTACGGACAAACCGGAAGATGATGGGGAACTTCTTGTGGGATCCAGGAGCATAGTAGAGACAGCCGTTGTCCTTGGTGACATCTTCCAAGGCAAACCAGAATCCCAACGCCAGCGGAGGATCAGTATAGAGGAACGTGCCGTCCTGGTGAGGTGGCACTTCGTTATCCCGAATCTTATTGGCTTGAGCGGGGTGTTTAAAGATGAGCATACTTTGAAGTACTCGCGGATCCTGGTATTGGAGCGACTTTGCAATCAGTTGAACTTTATCGTCAAAGGTTACGGCTTCAAATGCTGGTTCGTGGAGGTGGAGCCCGTGACCAATCTTGTTGATGGCCACTTGTTTGGGATAGATCAATTTGCCATTATTATCGACGGCATCGGTGTCAAAGAAGAAGCTCACTTTGTCCAGAGAATCAAGGAAGTATTGGTTTCCCACGTGGTCATCTTTAGCTGTGGAAAAGAGGGTGGTGGGGTGAGCCAGCGGGTCAAAGTCATCCAACAATTGGTGAGCTCGTTGCGAGAGGCGAGCGATGTCTTCTGGGGAAAGAAAGTCAGGAATGCAAAGCATGCCTTCATCGTTGAACTGCTGTATTTGTTCTTGGGATAACATTGGTGGAGTTTAGGGACAATTGACGATGGTGGTGGTAAATGATGGCTGGGTGAGTGGAGAAGTATATACGGCATTCGCGGGGTAGCCGCACACCGTATACGACCAAGGCGATAAGTGAGAGGAATCGGTAAGTGACAATAAAACATAAGAAGTTAACCAAAATTTGTCGAGTTAATGATGGAAAGTTAGGTCGTGAAAGTTTGAGATGTTTCAGGTGTTATTGGAGTGATTGGTGATGGGAAACAGAGACTATACCATTATCGTATAGTGGTCATCAATATAGTTGTGGTGGAAGAAGAGCACTTTGCGAGAGGGAAACGTGGGTCATTAGTGGTTATCAAGTTGTACTTGCTGGTGTTGAAACTGTCATTATATGTTCTAAGTCATTGTCTACTCGAGTGGTAATCTAAGGTTGAATGATGCTGTTGGTGAGAGATTAATGACGGTAATTACCGAAAGTAAGCAGTATTTCAGGTAACCAAATAATCTGAGTCTTTTTTCACTGACAACCATTGGATCAATAACTACAAGACCATTCACTGACTATAATTAGCACAATTCCATTCACACATCATTTTACGGTAATTCATGACTACATTCCCAATCAAAGAGTACAACCTAATCCACCACTCGATTAAACTCCACCACATATCTCAACATTAATGTTGATACACCACTCTTGGACTATTACTAGGCTTGAGACAATGCCACAATCACTACATTCAAGCTCACATCTACTCATGTTTGGCTTGATCAAGCCAAACTCAGCCAATCGTGTCTGTGTATTATGCTAGCGGTAGGGGGCATCGGCGTCGATGCAGTATTGCAATTCTTGTTCCCACTTGTCGCCGTTTTCCAACAACTTTTCCTTATTGTACAACAACTCCTCTCTAGTGGCAGTGGAGTACTCGACGTTGGGCGACTCGACAATGGCGTCGACAGGACACAGTTCCTGGCAGTACCCGCAGTAGATGCACTTGGTCATGTCGATATCGTACTTGTAGGTCCGTCTCGATCCGTCCAACCGTTCTTCGGCCTCAATGGTGATGGCTTGCGCCGGGCAAATCGCCTCACAGAGCTTACAGGCAATGCACCGTTCTTCGCCCAGCGGGTACCGTCTCAACGCGTGTTCCCCGCGGAATCTTGGGGAAATAGGCCCCTTTTCGAACGGGTAGTAGATGGTGTAAGGTTCTCTAAAGTACATTTCCAACACAATGTACATCCCCCGGACAATCTCTTGCAAGAAGAAGAACTTGGTCGCTTTGGAAAGGAACAGCTCGTTCAGCTCTTCCCACGTCTTGGGCTTGGGAACCCGGAAGTCGGCTGGCGGCGCTGCCATCGCCGACCCGCCAGCGGTGTTGTAGGCCAATGCCGGCTTGCGGAGAACCGGGTTGGTGGCAAAGCCCCGGAGCCCTGGTTGGCGAAGCAAGCCGAGCCCGGGTCTGGTGAGTGCTCTCGACAACATTAGGGGAAGAAAGGTTGAACCTAGGGTCAAGTGAAAAAGATTTGTGGTGGATTGGTGGGTGCGGTGCGCGCGGACACCTAGCCAATCACGGCTGGGGAATTTGTCGCGCGGGGCAGGGCTCGTAATGACAACTTCGCACTAGGGGAAAACCAATAATGACAACCAACCCATTGGATCGAGCCAGTATTGGTGGTAACAATGCGATAAAGCGACAATTAGGGTCCCAACTCGATTTGGGTTTATGATTGATGTGTTGTCTATTAATTATTGGGAATATTGGTTGTGGTAGCCACCCTAATTGCTAACTGTGTCACTGGGGTTGGGAACATTTACACCCCTGAGTGGATGCCTCGAGGAAATCCGGTGGCAAATACAATCACCATTAAACCGGCTTGTAAATGACTAGATTAACTTGGATCAATCTGTCGATTTTTTTGACTGTTGTCCCCTTACATCACGATAAACTTGAATCGGTTGGTACCTTCAACTGTTGTCGCCTAAATCCCGATACACTCAAATCTCCATCTATGTTTACATGTGTCAACGATGATAAGATCAACAATCCGGTGTGCTAAAATCTGAAAGACTTGAGTTTTTGTCTTTGTCCTTGGTTCGAAGTTTAAGCCTCTTTAGCTCACACTAACCCTTGTACGTCATCGTGGGCCATCGCCGCTCAGACATTAATCACGAGATTAACAAACTCTAGATTATCTAGTTGCTCGTAAAAAAAAAGTTCGATATGGGCTCATCTCCAAACCGGACCATAAGAAAAGTGGGATAATCTAACAAAAGTCCAATTGCTCATGTGTTTGCCTAACCGATAATGCAATAAACACTTACCATACCAAAACCCCTTACTGACGTAACGGTCCCGGTTAACTTGTCCCCAGCCTATTTGGGAAATAACTCCTCTCCTTTTCTCACTTACCGCACATGGCTAAACATCGCGTCCACCTTTCTGTTTCCACCAGCAACCCAACCCACGAACCTATATTAAAAAAAACGTTTCCAAGAATAGACGAGCAAACTCTTGACTCCGGCGATGACGACACCCGACGGCCCGAGGTGGAACACCCCTGGTGCCGGGTTCCCCAATTGGGACATCCGGTGACACGGTGCGTTAATTACACAAAACTCTACGGTGTGGTTGTCGATCGTGTTTGAGCCAGGCTTATTTCCGATTTGCGAAGCATCCATGCATCGCTACCTGTACCCCCACACCTGAGGCACCAACGGTTGCCGGGTTGGCTGTGGTTCCCCGATGCCGAATGAGTAGTGGCTATTTTCATTTTATGGTGATAATGACGACAACAACCTAGAAGTAAACAAATGTGTAGTAGTTATCATTAGACAAATCATGATAGCGAGTTAGACGACGGTCAGCGTGGTTTGTGGTGGTTTTCATGGGCTGTTTTGTTAGCGATCAACATTGGAGGGAAAAGCCCCCACGATCGAGGGCAAAATCACCAGGGGAAATCACCTGGGCTGTGTCGGCCACGAGGCGGAGAGAAGGGCTTTTGGGAAGTACCCCTCAATCGAGGCTCATCAGGCACAGCAAGGGCCGTAGTGGTGTGTGTCTTCCTTGACGATGAGAATTACCCGATATGTACAAAACCTGTATGACGTGCAGGTGCCGCTGCGGGTCTCGCTGCAGGCAAAGGCGATCGGGACCTCCGTCAATCGACGCCGACAGTGGCCTTAGGTGACACCTGAGTCCAAAAATGACAATGATATGGTGATCACCTCATTTGTTGCATGGTTTAGATGTGATTTTGTTAGTGTTTTTCCTTTGGAATGGGTTAAAAGCTAGGGTTAGGGTTGGGTTTAGTGGTGAGACTCCCATGACGTCATCGGCTGCGGGCGCCGTCGACCTACTGCCTAATCGGGAAATGGTTGCAAAACCCTGCCGCAGGCAACCGACGATATATAATCAAGCGCCGCCAACGCCTCCACCAAGAATTCCTTCACCACAACCAACACCATGAAGTTTTCTCAAGCTACTCTTCTCGCGTTGGCCACCGCCGCCGTTGCTAACGGTCTGGCCATCCCCGCTCCGCAAGCCGAAGCCGTACCTATGGCTTTCGACCAGGACAAGTTTGTGGCGGCGTTGCAGAACTTGAACTCGTTGTTGGACGAAGCCACTACTCACAAGCGGGAATTGACCACCGAGGAAATCCAGCTTGCTACTCGGGACTTGGGACTGGCAATTTCCGGAGTCATTTCCGCTGTGCTCAACCTGGGCATTTTGGGCGATATTTGGAACACCATCACCACCGACCAGAACTTGCGGGACCAGATCATGTCTCTCGTCAAGCTGGCGATCTCGGGGTTGTTTGCGGCGTTGCCCAACTTGATCCTGGCCATCTGGAACTCGGGGTTGCTCCAGAACATCTTTAGCAAGTTGGTCAACGACAAGGGGTTGCAAGAAGCCATCATCAACCTCGTTAAGGAAGCGTTCAATGCCATCCTCGGCTACTTTACTGGTGGCTCGTCGTCGTCAGGCCAACAACAGCAAAAGCGGGAGCTTGTGGCTCGGGACTTTGGCGACATCTTCAAGAGCATCTTCAACCTGATCACCAACTGGATCCAAAACAACCCCGACCAGTTCAAGCTGCTCATCACCAAGGCCATCAACTTCATCGCGCAAATTGCCGGCTCGTTGTACAACACCCTTAAGGAGCTGGGAGCGTGGGACAAGTTGATGCTGTGGATTGGTTCCAACACCGGTAGCATCGTTGACGTCATTGTCAAGCTTTTGGGCGGCATCTTGGGTAACCTGAGTTCTCCGCAAGCCAGTCAAGCTCTCCAGGAGTTGTCGCTGGCGGCGGCGTCGGCGTCGGCCAAGGCTCCCGCTACTCAGGACTCGGCGACTAAGTCCGGCTCTGGTAATAACTCCGCGGCGTCGGGCGGGGCTGCTAACCTCTTCAACGACCTCTTGGGCGGCCTTGGCGGCTCGGCTGCTAGCGCCGCCGCGCTGGCGGCGCCGAGCGCGGCGCTGGCCGC
>JAKTSL010000140.1:0-27837 GCA_030580175.1 Diutina pseudorugosa
GCGATAAGAGGCACGCAGATGGTGTGACGTGACCCCAATGGGTTCCTGGGAATTGGACTGGTGTTGCACCATGACAATTGCTTGAGCATGGGACAACAAGACAAAACAGCAGCAGCGACAGTAAGCAGCGACAGTAAACAGCGACAGCAAACAGCGACAGCAAACAGCGACACCAATCAGCGACACCAATCAGAGCCGATCCCCATTTTTTGTCCCGTCCTCGATTGCTAGCACGTCCAGTTCCAGGCATAATCACATCTGGTTCCAGGCATGCTCCGCTTATCTCGGGTACGTTTATGGTACATCAGCAGACCACGTCAGGTGAGAGTTCTGATCGCGGCATCATGGTGTCAAACAGCAACATCCCATGGCTGGCATGGTGTCGCTTCGCGAATTCTTCGAAGCTTTCCGGTCAACAACACCATGCCAGCCGATAGGTCACAGCACTGGCTCTAGCCACTCCATCATCTGGGAGTTTTGGCGAGCGCATCAGCAGCAGCATCATCATCAAGCCATGCCAACTAAGAATGTTGGGACATGGCTGGCTTATCATGGCCTTAGGAGGTGCTGAGGTTTCCATCAGTTCGTTCAGCTCATGATTGATTTTTGGACAGGTTAGGTTTAGGAAGAAAAATTCTTCTCGAGGGGAAGGACATTTTTATATTAACGAGAGGGGATGGGAAGGGAGTAGGGGGCGTCCTGGATACAAGCCAGCGGGTCACACATTCCACACAAGGGCCATTGTTTCGTCGACTTGTCAACCCTTGGTCAGCTGCGTCGGTGTGCGTTTGGGTCCGATCGAGGTAGGCTTTGTGAACTATGTTTGGATCATCGTTTTGTACGAGTCAGTAGAATCTCATACTCACTTCTCCGGTGTCGATACCTTGAAAACTGCTGGAGATAGTATCCCATGGTTGGGCGATTTCATGGCGTCGAGATATTTTTTAGCTTCGTTCGTTTGAGAATCTTGCTTCCGCGATCCTAACCGTTACCTGCCCTCAAGTTATTTTGCATCGTATAGGTACGGCCATGCAAAGCCCAGTCTAGGCACGACCCCTGGCAACTAATCCCTAGCACTATCACTGGAAAGTTCACCAGAAAACAACGGCTATCGAGCAAGAGTGCCATATGAACAACGATGTCTCAAAAAAACAGTCTTTGAAATATAAGTCGTCAGAAGAGAGCACCAGGAAAAAAATGTCTCAAAAATCAACGCCATAGAAGCAATCTCGACAAGACATTGCCAATTGACAGCGCTACCAATTTGTGGCACATCTTTTTGCCGCCAAAGTGGCACGGGTTAAGTGGGGAAAGTGTATGGCTAATGTGCGCACATGGCACAGTAGGGTAACAATTCCCCACCACATCGAACATGTCAGATAACCGTGATGGGACACCGGGCCGTGATGAAAGTCCGACCCGTTCCGTTTGGTCCAGAGATAACATTATCTTCAAAATGTATACTCTGATGCTTCACGAGCATACCAAGCTCTATACTCTCATTCTTGAATTGGCCAGCAACGGATCGAAAGACCAAATCACCCCGGAGACCATCAAATCAATGACGGAAGCCTATTGCACGGATTACACTCGCAATGCCATCGTTGCCGCTGCCGCTGCTGTTGCTGTTACTGCTGCTGCCGTTACTGCAAATAATCGTACGCTGGCGAATCTCACCGATGAGTCTATGCCCTTACGTCTAGGTTTTCCTTCAAATTTGCCCACTATGCCTCAGAATCGGGCGCAACCTCAGCACTTCTTCCCCCAAACGGCGTCTCAAGGAGCTGATTCGACGGCGTTCACCCACCGCCCATCCGACCTCAACCCGCCACCGGCTTCCAATTCAATAATTCCATTTAAATCTCCAGTTCAGATTGGAAGCGAGGCGGCGAATTCTCATTGCCCAAACGTCAATTCCACGTCCTTGATGCCACGTCGTGTGATTCAATCTGAAGTGGTCAAAGAGAAACAACCAGCTCAATCCGGACGTGACGTCTCGTCGCAACCTAACTCGGTGGTCTCGACGGTAGTGTCTTCAAGTGGTGGTAATGACGGCAATGCCAACACAGTTTCTGGAGCCACACAACCACAAGCAGCTAACGATACTGAGCCCCACTTTAGCGACCGGAAAAAGTATCAAGCGTTGGGTTTTCTTACCCGTCGTGGTTTCAGTCGTGCTACGGTTGTACAATTTCTTCTTGAAGGAAAGTCACAACCCATTAGCTCCGAAATGGTCACGAACGAACGGAGAAAGGCATTCTGCACCCTTATTTCTGCTGGCTGTCATCGTACAACGGCCGCGAGATATCTCGCAATTGAAGAATCGGTTGCCAACAGTTTAGTTCACAGTTATGTTACATTCATTAACCAACGACGTAACAAAAGATTGTCTATCAGAACTGTAAAGAACAGTCGCCGTCAAAAGTTCCGGCGTCAACGACGTCGCTGAGTTACTCGGGTTACTCAGGTATGAGTACCATAATCGAGTTCTTTGATGGACTTTGGTGCTTTAATATTCGGACATGGTTTCAAATCAGCTAATCATGGTGGGGGATGTGTAGTGTTGAGAAAAATCCACACACCAAAATGCGACTACGTGATTGTGTCATAGGAATATAAAGTGAGAGAGATATAACCACTAAAACCCAGTAGATATTCACAAACCTTTCGATGTTAGCAGTATACGTTGTTCACAAAGTTGCCATAACACGTGCATCGTAGTGAGCGACGATCCAAGTCTTGTGGCAACCATCAAACATATGTTTAATGTAATAGAAAGAGTCGACTAAGCTATTCATTTAGTCGGTTCATGGATGTATTATTCCGATTGATGGGATAATACGCGACATACTTGTGATGTATCACATGATGACCATCGACCACTAATGTATCTACCAACCGAGCCCAAATACAGTAATTGTGGGCTACCGGTTGCTTTCCCAAGTCAACGACTCAACAATAGGTTAATCACCATGGAGTTAGCACATGCCTGGCGCAAAGTTTGCTCTACCAACGATAGTCTCCGGTTACTACAGCCATTATGCGGGATGCGGCAACTGGTCTCTTTGTGTAAGATTTCACCTGCTTTTATCTCCCGGGATCGAACTGACCGTGCATCAGTCTAACGTGAGTTATTCCAAAAGGATTACTCATATGGACGGCATCTATCAGGAAACCCCCTTGAAAACTTACATCTGTGATTCTATATAGGTATTTTGTTAGTGGAGTTTGTCGTTAAAGCTTTTGAGTCCCTTTTCGTATGCAAAATTGGTGATGCTTCCATTGTTTGCCTCGCGTCGTCAACAACCCCTCAGGAAATAACAATCGGATACGATATGTATTGGACAATTATCGTCGGCCTTGAACTCAAATTATAGTAACGCTTGTGATATTTCAACCCCAAATTCCATTTGAGGCTATGCTTGCGACCCGGTGAATGAGAAGACGTTTATCACGATTAGGTTCATGACGATGCAGCCATATTGCAGTTATTACAAAGCCAAGCATCAAGTTGACAACTTCTTTACATATCATGTCGCTCAGGTGGGGCACACAGCTCTAATAATTCCCGTTTCTTTCCCGGGGTTTCGTCGTCTCTAGTTTCAGCAACACATGGCACAGACGCAGCCATCGGGTGAAAGTTTAACAACCCTGTAAATGTAGCCTAATTGTATTAAACAATCACTGAAAATTCATCAGGACGCAAGCTTAACCCCCGCAATTTCAATCACATCACTTTGATCTACAGTCTGTCTCAACTCTCTCAACAAAGCTGTGATGATATCTTGCTGATGGTATCATCGGGTGGCATCAAACAGTGTAGGTCCCTTTTCCTAACCTTTTTTTCTCTCCTTTTAAATTATAAAATCGGTATCATTTCAGTAGCAGGCGAAGGCCTCGTAATTGGTTTTAACTATTGTGTGAAATTGAATGTGCCTCGGTTCCGACTTCTGGCGACCAACACGTTTTCTACTGGTTGGCCATTGTTCATCATGGCAGTGCAGTATAGCAAAACCCATAAATAACAACTAACCAATTATGGCAAGTCCGTTTTCCAGTCTGTTGGGGTATAAAACCATCGAGAAATTCCATATATTCCTTCCTCATTGAACATAATTGATACCATGAAGTTCAGTGCCATCATCGCCCTCGCCTCCGCTGCCGTTGTCGCTGCTGCCCCGGCTCCTGTTGCCAACGCTGCTGCCGAATTCCAAGCTGGAGGTTCTTGGGACTTGGGTGCCGCCATCAACGGTCTCTTTCCCTGGAACTGGTCATTCCACTTCTCCAAGTCGATCACCGTTCTTTACGACTCCAGCAACCAACCCCACTACTTCAACTTCCCCGACAACTACAAGCCTTGTGGTTGTGACAAGGACGACGCCTACGCTGTCGCTGAGTCTAAGGCCCAATTCTTGATCAACAACCAAGGGTTTAGCTTGAACAAGAACACCGAAATCAAGATCGGTGGCTAAGTTTGTGGATCAAATAGTGCTTTAATCTTTATAAAATAGTTGACGTTTCAATTTTTCGATTAAGTTTTATCTTCAGAATAAGTTTTATCTTCCGATTTGGTTGTATTTTCTTATCGCAGGTACCTGCTGATGTCCATGCGCGTCGCCGACGCACGACCAGTAGCCGCGTGCTTGTGAAAAATGTCCCTACAAACAAAAGTCGAAATAAATCCAGAACGTGTACTTAAAAAACTAAATAAATCGAAGACAAATATCGAAAAATTGGCGCTACCATGTTTCAGGTGAGCAGAAAAAGGACTAGTTTCAGTCGCTACCACACAACTGAAACCAGCCCCGGAGATTAGCGCCTGCCTTACGCATACCCTCGTCGCATCTCCAGCCAATGCCACCACCGCTTCGAGCAATCCCCGAAGCGTAGCAGCGTGCCATGAGTACCAACGAGGAGGTGGCCGCCACCATTGTCTGGGTCCTAAGCAAACAACAGCGGCGACCGAGAGGAGAGGCTGCCGTTCCCAGGCGCCAGCCTTCCTGAAGAACTCGACCACCGGGGTGATGGGGGTGTATTTATACTTGGATAATGGCGATACTGGCGACAGACGCGTCGGGATGATTGGCGTCGCCGATACGCTGCTAAGGGGTTATCCGGCTCGATCGGGCACACTTTTCGCTTAATCGAGCGACGATCGTCGTGCAGGAACCCCGAGGTCCCGATTGTGGCGACGTCAGGCACCGCAGTACTATCGTTTGTGGGCAAATTTAACGTTTACCACCGAAGGTTTCAGTCACCAGATTTTCGTGTAGCGTGTTTTGACGGAATGTCGACTTGGTCCCACAAAACAAGGAAAAATTGGCTGGCACGAAGCGGACACCATTTCCCATTTCCCAAACTATCAAATAGGTGGAGGGAGCCACACTAAAGCGGGACAATGGTGCAGTCTATAATCACGGCTTAAGCTAATGCTCTAGTGATGACCTAAGTACGGTGCCGACCTTCCGCCTCTGTCCCCCAATGCGGCGATACTAGTGGCTGAACACGGCTGCAAGTTAGGTTCGTTAGCCGTAGACGCCAGCCTAAGTTGGGATGCAACGAGGATTGTCTCTACTGTAGCGACGGCTAAGCCGTCCATGGCCTCCTAATTAGGCAAAAATGGCAAAATTCCGTTTTTGGTAACGGCACGCTTTCAGCGCTACCATCCGCAATTTTCTTTTCGCACCCTGGCGTGCGACCTCTCACCGGCAACGATCGAGCCGACTCGCACTCTCCTTCACCAACCAATCATGTACAAGCGTCAACATACCCAAGCCAACACGACGGTGTCGACACCGTCCTACACCCAAGACCAAGATATCCATGCCCAGCTTTCTACGGTGGGGATGAAAGTGCGCCTGCTGGTGGCCATGGGCTACAAGGTGCCCACCGAATTCCCGTCACGGGTACCGTTGCCACCGCTGATGGACAAGCCCCCAGCGCTTGCGGCGGGGCTGGGATCGACGTTGGACACGATGCTGGGACTGAACTTGGGCGACTGGGGGATGCTGCTGGTGCAGACTCTCCCTGAAAGCAACACGGGGCGCAAGCGTCACTTGGACCAAGAACCCATCAAGTTGGTGCGTCCTGCTTTTGGTGAGTTGAAATTTGATGAGCAATTCTAACCGGGCAGGCCCGAAAGACTAGTTGGCATAGGCAGGATATATAAACATAAGGTACTGGACTCAATTGTAGACAAATGGTTCGATGGTTATCGTCATCGTTATCGTCACATCATCACAGTGCGACTAATGGTATACTATGATGAATACAACATCACGATCCTAATGACATTTAACTTCGTCACTTTCAATGGGGTGATGATTACAGCAAACACAAAAACTCACTAAAAAACATAGCCCACGTCATCGAAACAAATTTTGCCATGAATTACGTGGAAGGTTCTCGAGGTGGCAACAAGGTCACTCTCCGTAGCACCCGAGCCAAGGGTAAACGCTGGCACCTGCACACTGGTAAAAGCCGCACCGATTAGGCGAGTATATATTCGAATTCGCCTGCTACCACATATCACAAGTTGTTAGACAATGTCGTACACTCCCCTCAGTAACCCCCCCGGTTACGTCGAAGAAGAAGAGGTTCGCACCGGTCCTTCTCAAGACCCCTTGGGCGATGACTTCAAGTACCTGGTCAACGTGGCCGGATGTGACTTGAGTGTTCGCCAAATGTTCATCCGCAAGGTATATGCGTTATTGACCGTACAAATCTTATTGACGGTGGTGGTGGGTTATGTCATTAGACTGCACCCCGATCTCCAGAAGTGGTGTATGAACAACATGTGGTTGTACATTGTTAGCATTGTGGGGACGTTTGGTTTTTTGATCGCCACGGCGTTCAAGGCAAAGCAGTACCCGCTCAATTTGTTCTTGCTAACAGGGTTTACCATTTGTGAACTGTATGGTATTGGTCTTATGTGTCTGTTTGTCGAGCTGGACGTGGTGGTAAAGGCATTATTGCTTACTCTCGTCATCTTTGTTGGGCTTACTCTTTTCGCCTTCCAGCTGTCATATGATTTCACTCAGTGGCAAGGCATTTTGGGGATGCTGTTGTGGGCATTACTTGGGTTTGGTCTCGTAATGATACTCTTCCCCGGCCAGCTGCTGACGGTGGAAAAGGTATACGCCTGTGTCGGGGCCCTTATCTTTGCTGTGTACGTTATTGTTGATACCCAGCAGATCATGAAGAAGGTCCACTTGGACGACGAAATCATGTCGGCCATGCAATTGTACTTGGACGTGGTGAACTTGTTCTTGTTCATTCTCCGCATCTTGCAACTGAACAACAATGATTAATCATTGATGATTACTTTATATACCATGATGACTTAGCTATGTATCTCCAACGAACTACCAATGATGAATTAACCTTGATATTCTTTTCAACAATTAGGACTTTGTGTGAATACCACAACTAAGCCTATTTGACTTTAACCACAAACTATATCTCGATCATTATAAAATAATAGTAAACGTGATGACAAAGTAGTCATATACACTGTAATGGTTTTGTAGTCTACATTTATCGTGTTTAGACAACAATAAACACGGGAAGGGATAGCGAGATATGCGCAGTTCTCGTCGTATAGCCTTTCCAGGCTGTCAAACGGTTCAAGAAACACACAAATCTTGCAGGCTGTCAAACAACTCAAGATATACATAGATATGGTCGTATAGCTCTTCCATGTTGTCAATTAGCTAAACTGGGAATAAGATTGGTTGACGTATGAATAAGCATGAAGTGATCATCAGCAAAAGTATACTCACGCCGTTGGTTGGCAGGCGGCGTCGATCAGCCATGCCTGTGTTGCTTGCGGATGTCATAGCTGTGGTCGAGTCGAGCGCTTAAGGAATACAATCCGTTATTATAAAACGAGAGAGTTTGCGTTTGCATTCTTTCAACAATACCATTTTCTTCCCAGCACAAATGGTTCCCAACGCGAAAGGTGATTTCATGATACCTTTGACTTTTGTCAACCGCTGGTGTAAAGCAGTACTAAGGTCGATACTTGCAAGGTAAACCACGACGATTCATTTGCTAAACTTCATCCAGTTCTTTCAGCTTCAGGCTCTTGGACTCTAGCAGCGTTGTGGTCTCGGTCACATGTGTAGTGTTAGTCCTCTGGATCAAAAATCTGGGGGTATCATCCTTGGTAGAAAGGTCGACTTGGTCTAATATCACACGTATATTTCCATAATTTGCCCACGACCTATGACTGTTGTGACTAGATGTAGATATATTGATTGTACTGCATAGGCCCGGATGATCCCGGAAGTGCCCCGGGGGATCCCGGAGGCCGAAAACCGGGTCAAGCTTTTTAGGGTGTCCCACTGTTAAGACTCGTCGCATCTCAAAAATGTAAACCTCAGAATAACGAGCTCAATGCCAGTGGATGCATAGAAGTGATACTTAGCTATTGTAGATCACACTGCTGGCTTCTTGCCAGGCGGCTTTGGTTTTTGTTAGCCCTTGTCCAGACTGAATAAATCGCAGTTTTCGCTTTCTGGAGAAAAAATGCAAAACTGAGAACCCAAATGACGACAAAAAGTCGAAATTTCAGAAAATCGGAACTAAACATATTTGACTTTGAGGCCAATTGCTGTATAACATATATTGGCCGCAGCAAACGGTTATTACCTCGATGTGTATCACTCTATCAGTGGTTTTCTTCAATACATTGCAATATCTACATTTGACGCAATCAGCTATGACGTCATGGACCCCATCTAGTCAAGTTTACTAGCACTAAGACCATGATAATGGGCTTCAATTGTTTCTACGAGCCATCACATTGGTGCTAACGCCGTAGACGGTTCTATTGATGAGCTAGTCACCAAGGGATCTTTAAAGCGTTAGAAAATAGAACGTCTTTTGATTGCTGGAGATCTCTACACCACTAAAAACGGAGGGGTCTCGTCGTCCACCCTTACTTTTGTCGACTTGGCCCCTCAGATCGTTGGAAATCTTTAAAGGGCTAAAAGAGGAACGGTCATGTTAACGCACGGCACGTGACTCGCAAGCGAACAAACGTGACCACCAGCGCCACCCCCACGACGTCGACGCACCCTCTCACGACTGCGACTTCGATTTCGAGAATGAAAGTTGCGGATATCTCAGCGAGGAACTCGAATCTCACACTGATAATACCACCATCGGCGTCATGAAAGAGCAAGCTACATACTTGGTGCCTACGATGACCCGGAAGCCATTGCCCCAAGCCACACTGGCCACAACTAACATCGGCACCCCAACTTTTCCCAAGTACTGACGAAGTTGCCTCATACTGGAAGATATTGGTGTCAGCAATAGAGGAACAATGAGGTTTGCTAGTTGATTATACTGTTTCTCCGTACAAGGTGACTGGGTGGAGCGAATAACTCTGAGTGTATACCATATATGCGCCGCTACTATCAACTATGACATTCTTGATGGTGTCTACAAGCGAGGGAGTTTGCGTACGATAAGCATGAAATGATAAACAGCGATAGTTTCCTCATGTCTTTGGTCAACAGGCAGCGTCGATCGGCCATGCCGGTGTTGGCTGCGAATGTCATGGCTCTGGTCGAGTTAAGGGCTTAAGAGGTGTTTTGAATACAAGCAGTTGTCATTTGAATAAAGACCTTGCGTTTGCATTCTTTCTACGAGATCTATTTTCATCCCAGCACAAATGGTTTCCAGCACAGAAGGTAACTTCATGACACCTTTAACTCTTAACAACGGCTGGTATTGAACAATAATGAGGTCAACACTTGCAAAATGGAACATGATGTTTCAGTCGCTAACTTTCATCCAACTTTTATGGCTTTGGGTTCTTCTTGAATGCCGCCTATGGCTTTGCCCATGGTAAGTGAATAGTTGAGACGAATAAGAAAAAAAAGCGAAACCTCAGCAGTCCAGCACATCGCCGCCGCTGTTGCCATCGACAAGAGTTTACAATCACTTCAATACACTTACCGTGAATCGACATATTAATGAAGTTGACTCAGCTTAAACACACTCCGGCCAAAGCCAAACCCCCGATTGTTGCATTTCCTGTCTTGAGCCATTTTTCAAGATGGTGCTGGTCGCCGTCCTGGGCGCCGACGACGAAAATGTCGTGGTTAAGGACCAGACGATTTCATTGTTGGCCAAATATTCCGAGGTGTTGATCCTTAAGCATTATCCACTTTATTCGGGTTTGCTACCATAATTAACTGCTCCAAAGCGACGGAGATCATTACTGGAGTCATATAATTTGAATTGTTTGTTATTGGATTCATCAGTCACTTCGTTGACATGCTAAACGATTGGTCAGTCCAGTATAAGTGTCAATAAGTTATAGGTCGGTTATCACCAAACTTTACACCAAAAGAATCGCCACAAATAGGCTTTTCGGCATCTACCAGTCATCTAGTCCATAAATCAGAGCAAAAAAAATTTCATGATTTTTTTTGATGTTTGACATCGTCGGCTGGGGTTTGGGGTTTTCTCGGACCATCGCGCCTAACCGTATATGACTTAACCTTAATTGATTGACGAAAAATGCACCATCAAAAGCGGTAAATGAAAATCTGAAACATCCATTACATTCATGACGTCTCTATCTTTATAGTGATTGGGTAATAAGCCTCGATTTCGAAACTTTTTTGGAACCGATCTCATGCGATCTGCCGTTTTTTGAGTGGTCATTTTTGCGATTTATTCAGTCGGCATAAAGGTTTACGGAAATCAAAGCCACCTAGCATGAAGCCGGCAGTTTGCTCTATAAAACCCAAGTATCGCATCTCTGCTTTTATTGGTATCGAGCTCGCTATTGCACAGTTTACGTGTTTTTGGTGCGACCAACCCCTAGGCCGAATGGGCCAAAATCGACAAATCGACAAGTTCCGTCAAATTCCGTCAAACTTTGTCCAGGTGAAAAGGCCGCCCGTATAAACATAGTAGGCCATCTCAGAGTCGCTACCAGGTGGCGTAAACCGTGATTTTCCTTGCAATACGCGGGGTCAGTGTAAGACAAGTGTACTGGTTAAACCCATTCAGTGACGGTGGTTGCGTTCATTCGATTCATAAATGTTACACAAATAGTAGGAACCGTAATTGAAAGTGCCAGCGATCCAGTATTGTCTCCCTTCATGAACTTTCCTTTCTCTTGTTCCTATCGCACATTACAGTCAATGGCTTCCAAGCACCATTTCATATAGGCGGAGGACGTGCTCCAGAAACTCGACCGACGCAACCTAATTGAGCAACAGATTAGTGTTAACTATCAAGCGTCCACCCAACTGCCGAATACTTTTGACCACACACTTCATGAATACAAAATTGCTACCGATACGCCAGCTCTTCCAGGTTCAAGTATTCCCTTACCCTTACAATTAACTTCATGATTAAATTTCAGTATAGTTGATAAGCTAGCAAAGTCCATCACGATTAATCGTATCCTTCATAGGTAATTACTTCTCAATTGATCATATTAAATCACCCTAACCCTCAAATCCCGAACCTCAAGTACTAAACCAAATACACGATAAACTCCTAACAAACCTAATATATAAATTCATGTTTGTTTCAAGTCTCATCCCAATTACCATACCATTTATCGCTGCCTCGGTTTCTCTCAATCTAGCCGTGTACCATTATTATTGTTTTTTCGAGACGCGAACCGCGTACCTTATGAATCGCCACGAGTTGACGAGGACCTATGTCCAGCGGCTCATAAACCTGTTGGTGTCGCTGAATCTCGGCGATGGGTACATGGCGCTGGTCGCCGACGACATGTCTGCCCATTTGCTGCAGCTGGCGCTGCTGCCGGGCCACTACAACCTCGACACGGTGATGGCTCAGCTCCAACAGAGTCTTGTGGCCCGAGGCAAGCGCCTGGAGTGGTCCCGGCTCCAGCTGTTGATTGAGCAATTGGTCGAGCTCAAACGGGACGCTTACGGTGGTCAGCTGCCGTTTTCTCCCGAAGAACAAGTGGCGCGATACCTTGTGTTCATCCTCTCATTACCTCACCACCAGCAGCGACGCCTGACTCCCCAACCCCGTCCAGTGCTGCTGTATGTTGATAATATGTCTCATCGAGGTCTGCGAATCGGTAAGGCTCGGTCGGTAATGCTAGGGTATCCATCATTATCATCACAATCACAACAACTGCGTTCGCGACTGCCACAGCGGCCATCGTCGTCATTTGGCTATCCTGGTAGTCGCATGAGCATGCCGGTGCTGGCGGAGTCGATGGTCGATGAATACTTGGCCAATCCCGATTACACTCCCATGGGTCCCGACCAAATCAGGACGCTTCAGTACACGTTATTGGGTCGGGACTCCAAGTTGATCGCGTTTAACCTTAATGATGCTCTGGTGACGCTTCCTAGAGGGCTTTTGATCCTGGACGCTCGCATGTTGGCGCTGATCACCGAGGCAGCGATCTTATTCAAGTCGTTGGTGGTGTTTTGTGAGCTAAACAAGGGTAAGTTGAACTCACCGATCAAGATGGCATTTTTATCAGCGGTGGAGGACCAACTTAATCTTTACCTGAACTTCATCAATGATCTCTTTGCTCTGGGAAACCCCAACGGACCCTCCACTCTTTTGGGTGTGTATGGACCGATCATGTCATATATCCACATCTTGCGGCTACTACACGGACTTGTGGGACATCTTGACGTCAATGGTTACACCTTCCTTTCACGAGTGGACGAACTCTCCAAGTTTGGTGATCGTCGCATCCGCAACTTGTGCCAACTGATATTTCGAAGCATCGTTGACCCATATTACGATATATTAGAGCACTGGATTCTTGACGGTAACTTAACCGACGACCTGGAGGAGTTCTTTATTGATTTTGATGAAAATGCCTCCGACTTTAATCATACCATTCGCTATAATGCCAAAATGGTACCTGACTTTATCCCTGCTTCCGTAGGGGCAAAGATCTACCAGATTGGTAAAACTCTTATCTTCTTGAAGAGATACTGCAAACAACTTCAATGGGTGGCTGAGTATCGACAAACCTACGACTACATTGTCCATCAACAACACACGGGGCTCAAGGATATGGAGATCAACGATATCTCCCAGCTCGTGCTGCGACAGTACCACGATTTGCTCCACGCCCTTACCCTCTTGCTCGAAGGAGACGAGAATGACTTGTTTGCTCATATTGTCAACTTTAAAAGATTTTATCTTACTCAAGGCAGCGACTTTGTCGATACCTTGATCACTCAGGGCCAAGATATGCTCACCGAGTCGCTGAATCGGATTACTTACACCCAACTTTCTAAAGTATTGGCGGAACTGATCCGCACTCTGAGTGTTAAGGAAAGTCGGTATCAGGACCGGCTTGAAATGCTGCTTTCGGACCAGCATCAGACGAGCCTTGGCCTCGATGCATTCACCATCGACTACCGCATTGATGATCTCAGCATCAGCTACCTTTTCCAGTCACAAATCTCCCAGTACAAAAAGTTGTACTCGTTCCTCTTTCGAGTACGTGTATTGGGGTATGCTCTTGGAGAAAACTTTGTCTATGCCAGCAGTAACGTCAACCAGGACATTGCTAGTGTCAAGAATATTCCCATGGCGCGGTGGTTGCCCAAAACCATACGAGTGGTCAACTGTTTACGGTTTACCATGGTGCAATTTATTGATTGGCTCCTCTACTACCTTCTGTTTGACGTCATCGAGCCGTCATTCGAACGCATGGCGGGAAAGTTCTTTAAGACTAAGGTGAATAGCGCCCAGCCCGACCTCGACCAGCTTAACCCCAACTTCTTGGCCCTGGTGGGGATCACGTCGCTGCAAGTAAGTGACGTCGACCGCGCTAGTCACAATATGAATGAGCTCACCATCGACGAGATCATTTCCACTCATCAGGACTACTTGGACCAGTTGCTGGCCAATAAGCTCTTGCTGGAGTCAGTATTGGGGCAAAAGTCAGGACGGAGCTACGTGCTGCAGATTGCCCACATTTTGGAGACGATCGAAATGTATATCCGGGTCCTGGAAGAGTACTTTGGTCTTGTGCCCAGTTATACGCAACGAGTGCGGCTTTATAATCCCGATGATGACGACGTCCAGATGGACGGCGACTTGGCTCTGGTGGAAGCGGAGTTAAAAGGAGCTTATGCCCGGTTGGCTGGTCCCATCAGGGCCAAGTATGACCACGAGCGCACGCTGTTGGGTGACGACATGCGCCACGACTTTGACCTACACGACTATGCCATATAGCATAATTGTAGCTAGAACTACTAGAAATGGTTATATAATACTAATGAAACGGCATTGGAAGTGTGGGAAAAGTAAGGTTCCGGGCTGGCTAATTGTCTCCGGAATCGTTCAACAACTCCTGAGACTCTTCGTCGGCCTTGGCCAGCTTCTTCTTCTTCAGCTTCTTCTTCTTCGACTTGCGCTTGACTTGCTTTGCCACCTCCGGCGACGCCGGGATCTCGTTGGAGTGGGGCAATTCCGGTTCGCAATCCAGGACGTTTTCGATGATGATCTTGTGGACACCATCGACGTTAACCACCAGTTCGACGATGCCTCCCGTACGGTACAGGCGCGCTTCCGAGTGTTCCTGGTTGTAGTTGGAGCTGCCGCTGATGGGGATACCTTCGGAGTGTTCGTGGCCGCAGTAGTATTCGTTCAGAGGTCGCTTGCCGTTGCGGTTAGCCGGGGTATGATCACGAAGGGTGTTTTCCGCTGCTTGTTCCAAGGCGCCATCTTCCAGGACAAACACATCGTGTTGGGGGTCGATCTTGGTGTCGGCGGGACCGGGGAGTACTCCGGGGCGTTTAATGGTGACAAACAGCTTATTAGTTTCCAAAGGATGAGCGGCAAGGTTACGAGGCATGAACATGCCATCCTGCGGTGGTTGCGGCGTCGTTTGCGGCGACATGCCGTCGATAGAGTTGCGCTTCAGCGTCACCGCCAGCGTTTTGTACAACATGTGCAAGTACAGCGACAAGTTGCGCTTGGACAACGGGCCGGGGTGTTTGCGCTTGATGTTCTTATTAATGTCGATGTAGACGTCCAGTTCGTCGACAATCTCTTCGCCAATGAGTTCTTCAATGACGTCTTCCAACGTTAGCACACCTACAGCGCCCGTGGGTTCTCCAGGCTTTTCCAGGACGACAATCATGTGACTCTTACCTTCTTGGAAGTAATTGAGGATATTAAGACACAGCGTCGTAAGACCGGTTTCGGGTAACGTGGCAAGGGGGAACAGCAGTACAGGGAGAGCATCTTCGGGGTCGTAGGAGATGAGCACCCGCACGAGAAGCATACCGACAAAGTTCAATGGTTCATTAGGTAAGTGGATGGGAATACGGGAAAAGCCCGCGTTAAAGATTTCCTCAACGGTGGCCTGGTCCAATACGGTATCTGAGCTCATGGTAAACACTCGGTTCATGGGAGTCATGATTTCCAGGACGGGTTTTTCCTTCAAGTCCAACACCGCCAGGATGATGGTGACTTCGTCCTGGTTCAACCGTTCCACCCCCATGGTGCGGTGGAGGGTGACCAAC
Source organism: Diutina pseudorugosa (assembly GCA_030580175.1). Lineage (NCBI taxonomy): Eukaryota > Fungi > Ascomycota > Pichiomycetes > Serinales > Debaryomycetaceae > Diutina > Diutina pseudorugosa. Next base: position 15,519 of record JAKTSL010000140.1, read on the forward strand.
GTCTTGAGACCCAGTTTCTTGTACACGGTACCGTGGTCTTCACCGAGAATATGGTCCAATAGAAGGGCACAAGGGTAGGCAATGGGGTACATTACGTACATCAACACGAGGACAAACGGAGCGCAAAATGCCCCGACTTGAAGACCATAACGAACACAGATGGATTGAGGAATGATTTCACCAAATACGACAATCAGAGCCGTCAGAGCGACGACGGCAGGCCATCCTCCCCCAAGTACTCGATCAAGAACAATGGGTAAGGTTTCGTTGGTAATAACATTAGAGAGCAATAACGTCACAAGCACCCAGTGCTTACCTCGACCAATGAGGCGAAGCACCTTACGCAGATCGCGGCGTTCTTGCTTGTCGCCTGAAGTGGCCAATACCTTCAAGTACACTTCGTCCTGGCCCATGAGCCCCAAAGTAAGCCCAGCAAAGATCCCCCCCATGACCACAAGCACGGCCAGGATGGCCATGTCGGTCCAATACTCCTCGACGGAGAGAGGATGGTGCTTAGTGGCGTGAGCTTCATTAGGGGAATTATCTCGAGCGATGTGGGCCAAGGGGAAGGCAACAGCTAATCTGAGGAGTTGCGAGCCGATAGCAGTAGTTCGGGCATATCGTATCATTTATCGGAGGCAAAAGTGGTCAAGTAAACAAGCACTGGTGGTTACCAAATATCCAAGGGGGCTTGGTTGGTTGGGGGAGGGAGCAGACGACGGATGGTGCGACTGCGGCGAGTGGGGAGTGTGTATAAGCCCACGCGCGCGAAAAAAGATTTTTAGTTAGGGGGTTAGTCGACGGGTGGGCTCACCCAAGTGGTGGCGATGTCTTTTTGTCGGTAGCCACGGGACTTGGTATGAAAATCAAAAAAAAATAAAAAAAAAAAAAGTCGACGACATTAGGCCCGACATCCACCACTAAGCCGTCGCTTATGCCGACGCTTCGAGACCCTGCCAAGGCGACATCCCCTTTAAGACGACATTCGTCTAAGCCGACATTCCATTAAGCCGAGTGTTGACCTCACTCAGCTAAGCCCACACCTAAGCCCTGTATCCTATTGATTACCACTCGGAAATACAAATGTTAATTCCTATTGGTCCCATCACGTGATTAGTCTATTTTCCAGCTTTTTTTTTTTCCTCAGAGAACTTGACGTCAGATCCGGAAAAATCGTTATAACGTATGGAAACTGGCGAGCAATAGAAAAAAGAAACGCCACATAATGGCTTCGATATGCCGATACCAGCCGATCGAAACTGCCTGAGCAATTTCGACAAGAAATCTCTCGAATAACGGGCAAAACGGTTGAATTGTCGGCATTTTACCCCTTTGTTGGCTTTCTGTACAATGAAGTATAATTGCGGGTGGGGCGGGTGCAACCGGGAGTGGCGTGAGGAGTAACAACTCTAGCACTGCCTCGTTGTCCACAGGAAAAGCGACGATTTAGGCCAGGGTACGTTGACGGAAATGTGGCAGTTTGGAGTGGGGGGATGTTGGTTCTGTACAGACGTACCTTATCGCCCGTGTCGGCAGCTGTCACTGCGTGGAAGCGGGTCCCGAATCGTGGGTGGAGATACGAGACCTCGGGCCATCTGTGATTTGCTCAGGGTACGCCGGGGCTGAAAATTCGAGGCGACACGGGTTAGTTTAATGACCTAGACACACTATATGATTTAGAAACACTAGCATTTTAGTCTACAGTCTACAACAAATGTCTTTTAGTTGCGGAGTAAGTGTGCCATGACATGACAAGGTTGTAATGAGGTTGTGGCTATGCAATTTGAGAACTTTTCTTTCTTTGCGTATACGCAGACAGATTTCCGGTAAAGAAAAACCCCCCGTCGAGGCAGGCAACGGAAACCACCGAGCCAGGTAAGGTTGCACACGCAACCTGTGGCCAACGGTGGTTAACGGAGCGGGGAAGCCCCACGAATCCGGTGGCGTTGGCGCCAGAAACCGTGGCCTTAATCGACGATTTAGCAATATGATTGGTACAAGATAATTAATTACAAATTTTAAATTTACAAACAGCAAAAAAAAAGAAAGCAAGCACAAACTGTACGGTGAAAAAAGTGTCTGACAATCGGATATGCACAACGTACGGAGGCTTAGGAAGTGTAACTTGGGGGTGGTGGCGGCGAGCCCGTTAACGACGGCTTCCATGCGGTGACACAAGCATGCCAATTACGGAAATGGGGCCGAACCCACCGGCATGATTGTTTGCTGCTCGACGGGTTAAATCGAGGCGGTTCCATACACTCCCGCCGGTAGCTTTTTTGACGACGTCACTACTGAGGTTACAGGTTATTAGTTGTAGTTCAATTTAGCGGGATCTAGTTCTATACCCATCTAACGGTCTAACGGTCTAGCAATTTAACGGGATCTACCCAGTTTAGTTGCCTTAACTAAACGGTGCGACATTTTTTGTTAGGGTGGTAACAAAATAATAGGTGGCCCGGACGTACCAGGCACAACTGCGCGCACCCACCGAACCACAGATACACCTCATCAGGTGCGAGATTAATTCAACGGCAGGTGTGCTGTGGAGCCGGTGACGTGGCCTGAGCGACGTGCTTTCACCGAAGCTCGTGCAGGGCAAATATCCGCAGGCATTTGGTCCGGCCCCACCCGGTAACAGTAGTTTTACCGTTGGAAATAGTGCCATCTCAATTTCCCCCACTCGGAACCCCGCCAACTACTCCGAAGTGACAAGAGACCAACTAGATACAGAGAATTCTCTCGAAAAAGCGTTTGAATGAGTTAAGAAAGCTCGTGGCTATCACAAGTAGTCAGTGTAATAGTCTGTAGGAGGGGTAACGGTCTCGAGATTCACGTATAATGAAAAATAAGCCACCATCTGACGCCTCGGGATTCCCACGACAACCGGCGGTGCCTGGGTGGAAATGCCAAACGGCACCAGGCCACACCATTAGGTTTTGCGGTGCCGAGATACATTGCGTTCCCCGCAGGCATTGACAATCATCATGACCACACCTTGCTGGGCACCGCTTATCCGACAACGCCTCTCTTGACGGGGTTTCCCCCACTTCTCCGTCCCTTGCGTTGACCCTCCGTTGACGTTACCACTTGGTAATTATCTTTCACTAATTTTCTCTAGTCGTTACTAGAGGTTTACTGTCGATAATGGCTAATAGTTTACTCCCCGTATTTCCGTCACCTCCCGACACCGGGAGCACTTCCGGCGGACCAATTGGTGGCTGGGGCAGCCGCTCGCGACTCGACAACACTTCGCACTCTTTTCCCCCACCTCCCACCCCCACGAGTCCCCCACTAAGTCTCCCCCCCGGTCACTGTACGTGGGACGCGGCGCCGGAGGAAGATCTATTGCGTGTATTCCCTGCTGGGTGTGTGTGTGTAAGCTTTATATACCGCTCGATCCCCGCCCCCGGTCCCGGGTGCCGTTTGCTTTCCATCGAGGTGTCCGCGGTCTCCGGCTCCCAACTCGCCGCCAACGACGACCCCGCCCCTCCTCGCGCCCTGGTCCCCGTGGTTGCCTCCGTGGTTACAGCGCTGGTCGGTCCTGCCGTCGCCGCTATGGACGACGTTGGCGCTAAGCCCGCCAAGCGCTACTACTCCAAAGGTGGTTGCCGTGAGTGCAAACGCCGCAAAATCAAGTGTGACGAGGGCAAGCCCCATTGCTGGCAGTGTGTGCGCTTGCAGAAGCTCTGTCTGTACCCTGCCGCCGGCGAACGGGTGCTCCGGGTGCTGAAACGGGCGCTTATGGACCACCCGCTGTCGCCAGCCAAACAGTTCAAACCAGGACCCCACCCCCTCCAGGCTGCCACAAATGCGACTGCTACCACCGTCCATCACCAGCAGTCCCATCACCAGCCTCACCAGCCTCACCCGCTGGCAATGGCGGCTCCTCCTCCTCCATTGGCGTCTCAACCGCAACCACCCCAACCCCAACAATATCTCAGCCCGCAACTGCTACCGAACCAGCTATCGCAGCCCCAGCAGCAGCATCCTCCTCCCCCGCTGCTGTTGGGGTTGATCAACACCAGCCAGCGCCACCCGCCGCCGCCGCTGCCGCTGACGTTCATGTTGCCGCTGTTCCTGCTCCCAACGCTTCCCAGCATCCCCCTGATGGCCCAGCAAGTGCCTCGCCACCCGCCGCTGGCGCCCGCGGTACCGACAACGTCGTCAGCGCCGCTGGCCTCGTCGACGGCGCTGGCGCTGCCCGCTACCACTGCTCCTCCTCACCCTCATGGCCATGGCCATCCCCAGCCGCTGGTGCAAGCCACAACGCGACCACCAGACCCGCTGGGACCGTCGCTGGGCCACCCGCTGCCCTTGGGATCGCTGAAGAACCCCGCCATCGTCAATCTCCTCAACTCGGGTCCCGACGCCAGCGTCTACTTGCTGGCTGACGATCTCAATTTACTCGCTGAGGACTTGAATAAGATGCTTACCGATATCGTTGTCGATGGCGTCGATCCGGCGCTGCTTCCCGAGATGCTGATGGGCCAGCCCCAGCCACCACCGCTGCTGCTGCTGGTTCCTGACCACAACTTGCCCCTTTCCTATATCAACGTCACTGCTCCTCACGAAAAGCTCTATCTCGAAGAGTTTTACCTGGAGTTTGCTGCCATCGTGCTCCCGTTCCCTGCGTGGGACGCTCAGCGACGCCAGTACTATAATCCAGCCCGAGACATCATCTTGAAGCTCTCAGCCAATGAACCGTTCCTTATGGCTGCGGTGCTTGCTGAAGGGGCTAAGCTGTCGTTCAAAAAGAACAACATGAAGGATGATGACGACGCCTATCGCCGCTACTTAAGCAAGTGTCTTAGCCTCTTGGGACCAGCGATGCGGTCGCTGAACGCTACTTTGACCCATAACGTCGAGGCGGTGCTCGTTACCGTGCTCTTGTTGACGCTGGACACGGCGCTGAACGCCGCTCCCGACTGGCGGCCCCATCTCCGAGGAGCTCGCGACCTTTTGCTTAAGCTTGCTCGCCAACGAGTACGGCTGACCCCGGTGCTTGTATTCTGTAAAACGTGGTTTGTGGCGTTTGAAGTGCTTGCCGGGATCTCGCTGAGAGGAGGTGGTACGTTGGCTAATGACGAAATCGACCTTTTGCTCACTCCCAACCCCTATGAAGACGAAATGCTTCGCGGGCTCGGAGTGTTGCGCTCCAACGGGTTTAATATCTTCACCGGTGCTCACCACGACACCATCCCGTTGTTCCGCGACTTGGCCAAGGCGCTTGCCGCTCGCCGTCGTCGCCGAGCCCTTAATCAGCCGTTGGAAGGTAGCTGGGAACACATGCGGCTCTTCACCGAGTTCTGGAACCAGCTTCAGGTGAGCTTTGTCACGTCGCAAGGGGTGTGTTCCGTCCAGGAGTACCAGGCCCAGCTGGAAACTGGTACCGTGCCCGAAGGCGCTCTCGTCGACGTGTTGCGGAACCAAGTGATGGTACTGTGGATGGACGTCAGTCACCAGCTGTTCATGCTTGCTGGGCTCATTACCCTCCTCACCAAGTTCTTTGGCGAGCTGCACACGCTGCCCCAAGTGCAGTTTCTCACCAACAAGCTTACTCGGTTCTTGCTGGTGCTCAGCGAACCCCAGCTGCACCGCGAGCTCGTCAAGTGCCTGTTGATGATGATTCTGTGGCCAATGTACGTCGCCGGGCTCAACTGTCTGGACGAGCTGCAAAAATACTTGTTAATGAAGTACTTTCGGGCCACCGCCGAAGGTGGACTGGGCACGGCCCAGCACGCGTTGGACCGAGTGTACTCGACGTGGAAAAACCACAAACAAGGGTTGGATGTTGACGACGACGACGTCGATCGTCTCGACATCGTCAGTTACTAATTTGTGCTGCCAGCCAGCAGTTTAGATTCTATTATTATCGTTTATATCTTTTATTCTTATTCGCCCCCGTTTGCTGTTAGTTACTTTCATTATCATTCTTTGATTTCCCCACATTTCGCCACTTACGACATCCGGATCTTGTCGGAGACATTACCGACATTACCGGTAAGATCCCTGGTCTTCTAACCGTTTCCCTTCCCTGGTGATTTTTTTCCCAAAAACAGAGTCGTTAGTGATGTTGATGGGACAACAATAGCACTAGCAACTCATCTCAAGAAACCAAACACTGAGAGGAAAAAAAACCTCGAGGAAGTCGTTAATAAGTTAGTGGAAAAACCTAGGTTTATATAGACACAATAACAGAGGCTTTTTAGTCGTACTGGTTATCTGAGATATGATGCACGGCTGTGGTCATATTTCCGCACCCACCCTGCCTCAGTGGCATTTTTCTGATAATATACCGATCCGACACTAGCGGGGACCATGCGACATTAGTCTTTTAATAGAGGAAAATAGAACCGTCCCCTAACTATAACGATTGCTATTATCTAGTTAATGGTATTGGTTCTTTTTCTGGAATTTTTGTAGAATTTTTATTGATTTTTTTTCACTAATGGAACCTAGAAATGGACTACGATCAGATGATCATTTGCGGATATCGTGAGCCTCGGCGTAGCCCCCACGGCAAAGGAGGCGACCCCCCACGGCACACCCCCCACATGCCCCGCTTCGTTATCATGGAAATATGTTCTTTGAGTATCTCCGGCGTCTTTCCCCTCGGCAAAAATAAAAAAAAATTGCTACTCGCCTTAGGTGCCTGCTTCCATGCGCTTCCGAAAAATCGCCTTGGTCGTCCATGGAAGTATGCACCGGAACAACGCAAAGGAAAAAAAGACCCGTGGTAGCTGCAAAAATCAACCAACTGCGGAGCAAAGAAATTCAGGGCCACCGTGGCACAAACCCGTCAGTGTCTGCAGCGGAAGTATGGGGTAGGGGTCCGTAGAGCGTGGTGTCGGTGCAGTTTTGTCGTGGCCTAGATTCGCTGTGCTTAGCACACATATCCGGGTGTTCCTTGAAGTGATGACTGGAAAGTCGGTGCCAGTTCTAGCCACAAGCACCGTTACACCCCTTCTGGCACATAGACAGTGTCGTGACAGTATAAGTGGGTTGTAAGGTCCCTAGCCTCATTTCTTTCATATAATTGAGGCGAATTTCCTGGACCATTTATCGTGGATAAATACAGTTTGAGCTCATGTACCAATACCATGCGAACACTTTGGCAATATTTGAACCTTCCCACTGTGATATTGAAGTTGACGATATTGGTGATGGTTTTGTTACCGATGGTTTGTTTGATATCACATCAAAGTGGACCCATTTTTCCCCTGGGACGTGACCACACATTCCATGGTGTTCTACTGGAATATGACCGATCGTCAGTGAGGGGTACCGATGCCATCACAAATGAAATATGAGCTAATTTCCCCCTCGAATATGATCCGATGAGTTTTCGGTGGATACTGTGATCATAACGACTTTTGGGTGGCTTTGTCTTTGCGAGCTGAGAGATAGCCTCACTGAGACCAACGTCATCAATATACTGATAATGATCCCATACAGAGCTTCACCTGACTGAGTCTCACTTGACTGTAATGTCACGGTGATGATCACGATGGTGATTGTGATGTTATGGTTAAAGATGCCGTGAGATTGCCGGTGATGTCATACTGATCGAGATAACCGTTGAGATACCATGGGATCGTGAAAACCGTTATGTCATGATAACCGTGAAAACCGTTACGATGTCATGATAACCGTGACGACCGTTGAGATGCCATGGGATCGAGATGACCGTTATATGTCATGGGATAGTGACAACCGTTATATGTCATGGTATCGGTGATCTCGGTTATCTCAATACCATGGGATTGTCGGTGATGACTACAGGGTGGTTTTGGGGTATGGTTGATTAACTATTCTATATTAACCTAATTGCTCAAGCCGGCGTTTCTTCAGCGGTTGTTGTTGTTGTTGTTGTTGTTGTTGTTGTTGTTGTTGTTGTTGCTGCTCTTCTGGAGGCAGCAAGAAGTCGTCCATGTCAAAGTCGTCGTAGTTGAGCGTGGACGGCGGCGGCTGCAGCAGCAGCACCAGTTGCGGGTCGGTGTCCGTCAGCTGTTCGTCAGCAATCTTCAGGATCCAGTCCTGAACCTGCTGCAACGAGCCGTTCTGCATGTCGACCTTGGTCTTGATGTCGTCGGGGATGTGAGGGGGTATCAGCTCGTGGTCAAAGTAGCTGTCGTAGCCACGGGGCTGGGGCACCACCATGTTGTGGGCGTTGGCCACCGGTTCCTGGGGCAGCACCGGGCTGGGGGCGGCCAGCGGCGTCTGGCTGTTGATGATCTGCTGGAGCAAGTTGTTGGCGTGGGTCAGGTTAGCTCCCGGAGGGGTAAGCCCGGGCAGCGAGTCGTAGTTGCGGATGATCTCTTCGATCAGCGAGTTTTCCAGGTTGCGGTGTTGCTGACGAGGCTGGTACTCCTGGTCCATCAACATAAGACGTGGTTGCGCTGCTCCCAGCTGGTCCAACAGCTTGTTTTGGTTGGTGTACACCGTGGCGAGGAACTTGAGGATCTTGTCCAACGTCTGCGCCTGTTGCTTGTTGCGTTCACGGTGGACAAAGTTCTCCTGCCACAACTCCTTGTTGTCCTTGCGGAGTCGCTGAAGCTCTTCGTTAAGTGCCATTTGGTTACACCGTAACTGGTTAACTTCGTTAAGCACCATTTGCATCAGCACCAGCAGCGCCGTCGTTGCCTGCTGGTCGTCGGCGGTGGCCTTATTTCGCACGATATTGTCCAAAAGGTCCTCGCGTCCCCGCATAAAGTTGGGGTTGTTGAACACGAGCTTTTCGTCGGTCTTTTTCTCCTTCAACAGCCCCAGCTCGGGGTCGGTGACCTTGTGCCACCCATACATGTTGAGCTGGCGAACAAAGCTGCTGAACTTGTTGTGCTTAAAGTACTTGGGCAACGTCTCGTGGGTGAAGTCGTCCAAGTGGTCAACTTCAAACAGCATGCCGTCGGGCGTCCAGTGGATGTACTTGGCCTTAGGGTCGTTAACCATGGACCAGATCTTGGTGACAAACGGCTGTCGCTGTTTCAGCACCGGGTGACGTCGCCTCAGTCCCGCGGCACCGGCAGCCGGTTGTTGGGGAGGTATTGGTGGTTGTTGGGGAGGTACTGGTGGTTGCGGTGTAGCGTAGTAGTAGGGGACCAACGGCGCGTCCTGGAGCGAGTCGTGCGGGAGCGACGAAGCCATCTGGGCTTGGCCAGCATCGGGGAAGAACTCCAGCCGGTCAATGTACTGGATGTCGTCGTCAGGGTCCAACAGCATCGCGGCGTGGCTGGGAATGGGGTTGGCAAAGCGGCGTTGCGGGTATGGGTCGCACTCGAACAAAGATGAGGATCCGAACATGCCGGAGCGAAGTCGGGCGCGGCGAGGATGGGGGGGTGTTTTTGTAGAAGAAGCCTGGCGAAGCCTGTGGAAGCCGATGGAAGCGTGGGGAAATCTGGCGAAGCGAATCGAAGCAAGGTCGACGTCAGATCGAAGGCAACCGAAATAGGGGACTAGAACCGCGGTTGGCGCCTGGTGTAGTGGTGGTTTTATAGTGACGGCACGGAAGTGTCGGAGATGATGGCGACCCTAGGGTGTTTCGGAGGCTTCGGGATCAATGGGGTTTGACGCTGAGTGCTTCGGTTGGAGTTGTCATCCATGACGTAGTGGTGGGGGCACAAACGTTCTAGTCGGGTGGCTATGGCTCGCCAGCCATGCCTCGTTCTATATTTGGGAAATGGCTATAGTCATCACTAAAAGGACCACTTTATGTTTGGGTCTTGGTTATAGTCACCACTAACTTGCTAACTTTACTTCCCCTGAGACCATGACATTTAAACCGGTGTAGGAGGGCTTAGTCGACCGTTATCACTAAAAAAGACGTACCCGTAGACTAAGAGCGGCTGTGCTGGGTGGTTGGGACCATTTGCCTTTGGATCAAGCAATGGGATATCCGGGCCCCGGTCGGGGGATGATTTCCGTAACCGTTTCCCCAACTCTAGATTCTATGGGTTCCGGTCGTTAAGACCTAGATCGATGGTGTACCTTTTTGGCCCTTTCCCCTCCACCGTGAAAATTCTTCCTCTCTCCCCCACTGACACCACCCAATTCCATTACCATGCCATTCTAGGCACCGTTAGGCAACTGCTAAGGCATCGCTAAGCATCACCATGTATCATCTAAGGCTGATCAAACATGGTATTCTAGACCCCATACGACAACAGGTGATGTAAGCTGATAAAATCGGGCGTAAGCGATAACTGCTAAAAACATCCCAGACAATGGCTGTCAGGCACCGGTGTCTCTTGTCATTCTGGGTTTCTTTGATTTTTTTTTTTTTTTATTTAGTTTCTCCCCACCACATAAACCATGCACGCCGACGATCTACTGGATGCTGATACGGCGGCAGCCTACAGCAACCGCAAGGGTCATTCATCCTCGTACCGCTTGAAAGGAAAGAAACAAAAGAATACCACTCCAAGGGCTGATCCCCTCAGTTCCCCACCGTATACCCTAATCTCGACCCTGTCAGTTCTCCTCACCCGCCTCTAGGCTTATGGACAAGCATGGTGACCGAGAAGAAATATGGCTTAAGCCCTGGCACCGCAGCCATGTCCTGATCGGGATAAATCTGGTGGTAAGGCTAACCTTGTAAGAAGACGAGAAAAAAAAACTCTAAAGATCGATCGGGACAACGGAACCTGATTTCCCAAGCCACCACGTCGACCCAAACCCCAAATGAGGGAATAAACTCTGTGGTCGTTGTCGCCTACCGTTACGGTGAAATGGTAGGAGGCTAGATATACAGAAAAGTGCCAGGGCTCCTGGTACAATATATATCCATTTCTGGCCCTGGGTCGGCTATAGTCACCCATGGCAGCCTGCATCTGCGATAAATAAAGTTAAGTGGAGGTGATGCATCCCATGGTAATTGTCCCACTGATTCAGGAGAGCCATCTGGGTCCGGGGCTCCCAACGTGTAATTGGAAGTCCGCCTGGCTCAATTCGGGTGAGGGGAAGCGGTCCCCGCCACACTTTTCTTTGTTTGAAATGGTGGAGAAACCAGCATGAGCAATTTATTTCGCTGGAGGTGAGTGATCTCGGTTTCGAAAAAAAGCAGACATGTAGATCATACAGTTACGACACCACCCACCAATCACGATGGACCAAAGGTCCCACTGTAACGTGAGGTCATTATTGCCGTTTGTGCATCGAACTGACTGCATTGGGGCTGATACACATATCATAATTTGAGAGACTTACGAAGTGCGACAGCGAGAGGAATGTCAAACACATTATCACTTGGAGAATGTGGCATTACGTCTTAGACACATCACTCCCTTGATGATTGTTTGTGTCTAACGTGACCTTGTCTAACACTTATGTGTGTTTCACTGTCGCAGTTACTGTCAGTCTTTCCACAACATTTGATATTTACACTTTGGTGTCACCACCTCGGTAATCGATACCACCTTATCTGAGAAAGTTTCCCCTGTATTTGTGGCGTATCCCAACCACGTCAAACCTTAAGCACTTGAAGCATTTCGGTTAAACGCCGCAGTCTTTAGCACTGCCCTCGAGCTTTGCATTACAATCAATCACCTCTCGATGTTTGGACCACAGTTTCAGGCGTCACGACTTGGTGACAAAGTATCAAAGAATTACACTCAATTGACAGTATCGACCATTATGCTCAATTGACAGTAAACAGTCTCAAGATATACATCAATCGATCTCAAGTTACGTCTCAATTGACAGTCTCAAGCATTACACTCAATTGACGTCTTAATTGACAGTAATCGACATCTTAATTGACAGTAATTTATGTCTCGGTTGCCACTACTTCCACTATTCCTAACCAATCCATTTATTGCCATGCCAGATGGCAAGGTAAACTGTCGAGACTAAAGCAAACACTACGAAAATAACCGTTTCCCAAAATAATAATCAAAACCCTCTGTATCTATCTCTTCACCCGCTCGTCAGCTTGCGCTTGCGCGAGTTGGGGTTGCCGTACACCACCAGGGTGTTGCCGTCGGCATCGGTGCGCAAGTGGGTCTTGGTGTGCTGCGCCAAGTTGTCCAGCCGGCTGAACTTCTTTTCGCAGTAGTTACAGTGGAAGGGGCGAATGTCCAGGTGCACCAGCCGCACATGGCGCTTCAAGTGCTCCAGGCGCTTGAACACCTTGGCGCACTCGCGACAGGGGTAGACAATGTCCTCCTGGCCCATTTGCTGGGGCAGCGACGCCAGCGCCGTCGCCTCCAGCTTGGCCCGCTTGCGGGGTGGGGGTTGGGGAGAGTCAGCGGTCGCCGCCGCTGGCGGCTCCGGCGCCGAGTGTAACGGCGCTGGCGGCGCCGGCGCCGCCGGCGGCGCCGGC
>JAKTSL010000141.1:0-27752 GCA_030580175.1 Diutina pseudorugosa
ATAGACTTAGAATAACCCTGGTAAACGGGGTGGTTGAATATATGGTAGATGAATAGTAACTAACCAGGTACTAGGGTAATGGCCTCGTATCTGCGGGAGTACAAGCACTGACGGGTTAACATTTGGGGTTTTCACGGATCATCGCGCCTAACCGTGTATGAATTGACCTCGTTTGATTGACGAAAAGTGCACCATTAAAGGCGGTAAATGGAAATCTGAAACAACCCTCACATTCATGACGTCTCTATCTTCATAGTGATTGCCTAATAAGCGTCAAATTCAAAACTTTTTGGATCCGATCTCATCGGATCTGACGTTTTTTGAGTCGTAATTTTTGCGATTTATTCAGTCCGGTTAAAGGCTTACAGAAATCAAAGCCGTCTAGCATGAAGCCGGCAGTTTGCTCTATAAAACCCAAGCATCGCTTTTCTGCTTCTATCGGTATCGAGCTTGCTATTGCACAGTTTGCGTGTTTTTGGTGCGACCAACCCCTAGGCCCAAATGGGCCAAAATCGACAAATCGACAAGTTCCGTCAAATGCCGTCAAACTTTGTCTAGGTGAAAAGGCCATCGACTAAAACATAGTTAGTCATCTCAAAGTCGCTAGTAATAAGCGTAAACCGTGATTTTCTTGCCAATACATGGTATAAGTGTAAGACAAATATACTAGTTAGCCAAGCAGCTTGGTAACAGTAAATGTTTACATTTTACTCATGAATGTTACAAAATTAGTAATCGTAGACCAAAATGCCAGCGACCTGGTATTGTTTTCATTCATTGACTTCCTCTTCACTTGTCTTTATCGCACATTATAGTCGGTGGCACCCAAGCATCATGGGGTGTGCATACTGAGGTGTCGATGGCGTCATCGTGGGTGCCAAGTATGTAGCTTGCTCTCTCCTGACTCCAATGGTGATATTTGCAGTGCCAAATTCGAGCTCCTCGCTGCGATATCCGCAAATTTCATTTTCGAAGTCGAAGTCGCGATCGTGAGAGGGTGCGTTGGCGTCGTGGGAAGGGCGCTGGTAGTCAAATTTGCTGGCACGTAAATCACGTGTTGTTCTCGGTGTATGGCGAACCGCGCTACGAGAATTGTCAAGGTAATTTGCCATTGTTATTTGCCACTCCCCTCGTAAATGAGACGGGGGTCATTCCTCTCGGTGGTGCAACCAGCGTCGTCGCGATGAATTTGCCATTAGCTCGATACACACTCGTTTTCGAGGCATAGTGTGCTAACAAAAGTTGCTCGCAAATATCGACTCCATACGCTGGCCAAATATCAACGGAAAACGATAACTTTCAATATTAAAATTGAAAATCGAATATTTGTGCATATCACGTGAAGTCGTCGTCCCGGCAACCCCCAATCCTGACCACCCATTGTCAATGCAACCTGGGAATGGATTTTCGTAAGGAAAATCATATACGAATAGCCGTGATCCAGGAGACAATGGTTTGCCTCACACCTTTTCTAATGCTTTGAGCACCTCCTCAACAAGGCAAGGTGGGTCAATGGAAAAGCCTTTTTCAATCGTATAATGATCTGCTTTGAGCAAGCTTACGACTCCGACAGCAAAGGTTGGTTACAACTCTGGTGGTAGACTAACACCTCAAATGACTGGCAAACCGGTTAAAGCAATTTCAAAAGATCAATGGTTACACCAATAGCCAGTACAACTTGCTTTTTCGCTTATACGGCTTTTAATCCCCATCACCAACCTCTTCGAATGGAAACGCCAGTTACGGCACGAATTATCCCCAATATTCATCGAAAAGCTTTCTCGTAACCTTACTCGATTACCTTTGAGACATCAATGTCTTTGCTGGAGACTTTTGTTATAGTTCTCGTGCCGTGGTGAAGCTTCATTTTGTAATGTTCAAGTGTATGATGACATACGAAAGTCCTTTAAGCGCATGGTATCAGTAGGTCAAGCTCCGTGATCAATTGTAATCAACTTTGATCAAAGGGAAAAGTAGTTTAAGATGAAAATCATGGAGCAATGATTCTGCCCCCTTTTCTTACTGAATTAGGAAGAGTCTGCTTGTATGCACTCCCTTAAGATTCACACGTGTCTATCATCGTGGTACCAAACCTCCGATACAGGTGTCAAAAGACTAACAGGTGAAAATCCCGACCTAGAAAAATCGATGAGGTAGATTCAAAGGGATTAAGTTGGTGATAGGTCATGGTGTTGTAGCTGAAACCATGGCTTGGTTGAGAGCTACGGTAAAGAGACATGTTCCTGTGAGCTTATCGCCAGTGTCCATCTATCCCATGATCTCCTACTACTGTTAAATTCGTTAAGGACAATAATGTCGAGGTATCATGTATTGATCATTGTTGCGAATCATGCTTGTTGAGCCAGTTGGTTATTTGATCTTGAAGCGGATTGTTGAGTCTCCATCCCTTGACGAGCTCGACAATCACTTTGTGGTAAGCGGGACAATCAATCCCCACTACACCGTCAAACACCGCTTGCCACACCACCCATCGAGGACAGACAAGCTGGGCTTCGGTGACTTCAGCAAATACTTTGCGGGCAAGCTTATAGTGAAGGGTCGACTTGCCGGCCGCCACTATCGGCACCACCGCGTGCGCCACCATTGTGAGGTTAGTGGCGACGATTTGGTTATAGACTCGCTCCGACACTTGGTGGGTCGTCTCTAAACATTCGAGTTCAAGGCGCACCACTTTGGCAAGGGTATCGAGGGCAACGATAGCGGCAAGCCGCATTGACTTCAGCCACAGAAGGTCGACCAGAGGCTTGGCGGCAGAACGAAGCCACGGGAGCGGTGGGTGAGAAAAATAGGCAAACGTGGGGACAATACGGGCATCGTGCACTCCCATCGTCCGCATTGCTTCGAATAAAAAGTAGCAAAGGCCCGCCAGTACTGACGCCTTATTCAGAATTTGGTTATAGGTATGGAACCAATGCAGGTAGTCGCCAGACAAGTATTGGTGGATCGTCAACATCGCCATACATGATTGCGGTGCCACCTCGGTCAGACGCCAGCGGTCACCGTGTTCGAGACACTCGAGATAATAGTCGAATGCCGCAGCAAGATTGCCATCAAACCCTGATAACCGTTTCACCCACGGCATATGATGTAGCCACTGGGGGTATTTGGGGATCAACGTGGTCGCAAGGCGTTGGAAAATATGATCGATGGCAGGAAAGTGAGCTTGCGCTTGTTTCAACGTCGACATTACCAGCGGTTCCTGTATCATGATGAGGCAACACATGTCTTGGGCGTCACCCGATCCCATGAGTTCAAGCATGGCGTCGATGGTGGTATAGGCCCACGCTTTATCGGAGGCTGCCACGGCGTGCTCGAGATTTTGGCAGTAGGCCAGGATGCGAGAGACAAGGTGGGCCCAGTATCCCAATACCGACAAGAATGGCCGCGGTGGTGGCGGAGTATCGTTATGGACTTCGACTCGCAAGTGATGAAAGTATAAGTGTTCGAGAATTTGCGGGGGGCACGTCTCGGTGACGCTAACAACGTTGGCGTGAGCCTTGAAGAAACCGTAGATGGTATTATCGGTTGAGGCCAGCGCCACCCGTTGCCACATGCGATAGACAACGTCGGTGGGATGGTGGCGAACGTCAATGCCTTCGTATTCGGCGCCCATCTTCATCGGGGCGACGCCAAAGCTTCCCAGCGCCGACAGAAACAGGGTGCGGGTATGGTTATTGGTCACGGGTAAATGTCCAAACAGCGTCAACAGTTCCACCAGCGCCGATAACGAGTCGTTGATGAGCGACGACAACAGGTCGCGATTGCCTCCCGACGAACGCAGGGAACCACGATGAGCCTCGGCAAATCCCATCGCCATATCACGATAGTAGCGGGGAGAAGGTGTTCGTGGCGCAATTAGAAATTGGGTTGAACAGGGGGAGGTTCTCAAGGGGATGTTTTATAGTCGCCACTACCGTGCATGTTTCAAAGTGGGAGTGTGGTTCAGGGGGAGATAAACAAAACAAACAATGCTCGGTGGAGGAGAGCGGCAAGCGTTCAATAGCGGCTAGTTGGATCCAGTATTAGACAGCTGCTTGTCTAAGGAGTTGGGAGTAATTGTTGGGTGCCATTAGTGGGGGTTGGGGAAGGAAGTAATTGGCATCATTATAGTGGGTGTGAAGAGACGACAGTTCGCCGCGCACCAAATGTGTTATGCTAGCAGACGACACCCGACGCGACGGAAGGGGCGACTGCATTGACGAACTCGAAACATGTTTTAGTGGTGAAAAAATGGTAAGCGCCGATATCGAAGCCGAGGCGTTCGATATAATGTTCGTTTATGGTAATGGCCGCCATTGGTATAGCTAGTGAGCGACTAGTACAGATATACTAGTGATTTAGATTCCAATAAATCCCTTTTTAGACCAGCTTTAACTTTATAGAGCCAACCACCTTATCAATCGAAGATTTACATCACTAAAGTTAGCTAAACACTATTTATTGCCGTAATTCTCCAATATAAGACCATACTTGTCTCACGATAGGAAGCCGAGGTGCCGAGGTGCCGATCGCCAAAAGTCGCACGCCGGCACCGGCGATAGATTGCCCCACACAGTTGAGTCATTCCATCCAGCGATGTTGCGAACGCTAGCGGCCAGACGATGGGCACACACCCAGGATGCCATCGGGCCTCATCACTACATCACCCAGGGGTTTCTCTCCGAGATCAACAAGCTGGAGATCGCCTCCAACATCAAGAACTTGGGCGCCTACCCCACCTACTCCGACGTGCTTAATCCCCAGCACTTCTACCAGAACGAAGTGTTGACCAAGTACGCTCGTGAACAACCGCATCCGGTGCTGCTTCGTCAGTTAGCGGGTTACGGCAAGACGTTGACCAAGCAAAAAGTGTTATCGCTGGCGAACTTTGTCCGCATCGAGATCCCCATCCGGCTTGCTCTCCGCATCCAGGATCTCCAGCTGTTACCGTTTGGTGTTGTTAATAACTATCACATTCAGAAGGTGTACGAGCTGTATTACACGACGTTCAACTCGTTCCGGCGACTAGCCCCCATCACCCTGATCGCCCAGAACGCCCAGGCTTGTCGGCAAATGCTGCAAATGTTGGACGACCACGTCTACAACTTACCCCACCTTATGATGGGAGCGTTGGAAGTCAGTTTGCACACCAATTTTGGTCCGGAAGAGTTGGACCCATTCATGTCTCGCATCTTGAGACTGCGCATCCTGAGACGGCTCATTGTTGAGGAGCATTTGAGTCTCCTGGCCATCTATGAAAACGAACCGTATGCTCGTAAGTCGGCCGACTATATTGGCGAGATCTTTGACGAGTGCAACGCTGCCTATCACCTTAAATATGTTACCGACTTGATCAAGCAAACGATCAAGTACCCCATCGAGCTCATGCCCGATCTCGAGATCGAAGGTGATACCGACACCACGTTCCCGTTTATTGTGCCTCATTTGCAGTACATGTTGGGGGAAATTGTCCGCAATTCCCTCCAGGCTACGGTCAGAGTCCATGGTCAGGGGACGCCGCTGAAGCTTCCCCCAATCAAGGTGAGCATCATCAATGGCACCAAGGACATCATCATTCGTATCAGCGATCAGGGCGGCGGGATGAGCCAGGAACAACTCAATAAGGTGTGGTCGTTCCACAAGGAACCCGACGTTGCTCGCCAAAGTCTCATGAGTTTCCACCAGATCCCGGGATTACAGATCTATTCCAACCTCAAAAACGACCAGGAAGGATGCCCGCTGACCAAGCAAGCCGAAGACGCCTTGCATCAGACGTCACTCGTGGACATGGCTCTGAAAAAGCTGACGTTGAAGAACTTGATCGAACGGCCCCACACCGTCGATTTGGGACTCGGGTTGCCGATGTCCAAGGTCTACGCTGACTACTGGAACGGCGACATCACCATGAACTCGGTGCAGGGCTACGGCTGCGATACGTGCTTGACGCTTCGCAAGTTGGGGTACCATCTGAACATTGTCCAACTTGACAAGGCATAAAGCAACCTGGGATTGATATTTGACTTTGGTAGCATGCTGGACGTGATTGTCATTGCTTTTGTACTGTACCCTACACAAATAGATATTTTTACGGGCTTTATTGGCTTTATTGTATCGTGTAAGTTAAGTGGTTACGCACGCAAATCTTTGGCAAAAAAAAAGTGGTACTGCATACAACCTCGGAGAACATTCGACATTTCCGATTAGCCACCCTTAGCTTCTTTTTTTCTTCTGCGATGCCGGGGTTAAGCTGTGATGCAACCATCACACGTCACACTGCATGGCGTCTAGGATTTTCTTTCTATTTGGGTTGGTGACTACGGCATTTTTGTGTTCGGGATTTACGCTGGGGTTCGCCGCCCGTGCAGACAGGGTAAAAAAGGAACTCCGATGTCAACCGTATTGGAGATCGATGTCAATTAATCTCTGATAACCGCTCATCCGATGGTGCCGACGAACCGACCACCTGGGGCATCATTGTAATGTGAGCTAATGTACAAGCACCACGTGCGTTGACACCCCAGCAGATACTGGCAGATGGTGGCAGGATGTACAGATACGACGATGGACAAATAAATTTCGTATAATGGAATGATATTAATTCTAACTATTAGAGGGGGAGGGAAAACATGCAAGAGACATTTAGGGATGATGCAGCGCCGGGCTTATTCGGGCGAGTAGGCGTACTTGGATCTCTTTCTGATTCTGGCGCCAAACCAGTAGAACATGAAGGGAATGGCACAGCAGGCGAGGGAGATGAACGCCATCAACGTCGACGCCCACTCGTAGCCCAAGGTGTGGTACATTTGGATGGTGAACAACGGACACGACGCCCCCCACAACGATCTGACGAGGGTCTTGGCCGCCAACGCCGACGCAGCAAAGTGCTGGTAGGAGTCGACGATGTAGTTGTTGGCGGGGTTGTAAAGCAAGCAGAAGCCGAAGCCACAGGCAAACCCGGAGAAACACGGACCCGCCCACGAAATGTGAGGGTACGACGACCAGGCAAAGGGGAACAAGCCAATGGGGACGAACCAGCACCCGACCATCATCGGAATCAACCGCAATTCGGCAGGAGGCAATTCGCCACGGTCCCGGTAGGGCTGGGCCATCTTGTTGTACTGAGTGTTGATGAAGGGAGCCACACAGGTCGCCACAAGCACCCCAACACCAATGGGGATAAACATGATCCCCGTCTTCGACGCACTCCAGTGCTTACCTTCCATGTAGATGATGGGGTAAGCAAAGAAGAACATGTAAAGTAACCCGTAGCACACGGCCAAGTAAAGGGCAACCAAAAACACGATGACTTCGGTGAGCAAGGCAAACGGCCGCAAGAACGAGTCGTGGGCGATTTGCTTCAAGTTCCGGGGCTTAAGTTCTTCCAAAGTACGGTACCGTTCGTCGCCGGTCTTCTTGCGAAGCGCCTTGGCCCGCCGCTTCAAGATGGTGGGACCATAAGTCTCGGGCACCAACGCCATGAAGAGAAGCGAGGCAAACCCACCGATGATCAAGAACGTCCAGTAGCACCATCTCCAGGTCGGGGCGTGGTCGGCAAGCAACCCACCAAAGATGGGCCCGACGACGGGACCCAAGAACGGAGCAGCGGAGAAGATGGCCATGGCAGCCCCACGTTCGTTGGCTTCCCAGATATCGGCTAACGACCCACCAATCAAACACATGGGAGCAGAAAACGCCAACCCATCGAGCAACCGCCCCATGATCAACGTGGTGATGTTATGGGCTAACCCACAGGGGATAATGAAGATAAGCCCCAACGATAACGAGATGGCGTAGACGATTTGCCGGCCGACTTCTTCCGATAACGGCGCGAACACAAGAGGGCCAAACCCGAACCCAAGCACGAAACAGGTCACCGACGCCAAGATCACCACTTCTTCCGACACGTGCAACGTCTTTTGGGGACGTTCCATATCCCCAGTAACGATGGCCGACCCCAAGGCGACAACAAAACAGATAAACCCAAGCAACATCGTCCACCCCCACTTGACGGCCTTGGACCGGTTCTTGGGGTTCTTCTTGTCCCCCGGCACGAACTGGACGATTCTCAACCCCGTTTCTTCGTCAATGGGGTACTTCCACTCGTCGCCTTCATTGTAATCGGTATCGGCTTCTGGTTTGGGAGTGTAGACGTCGAAATCGAGGGGTTCCGATAACGGGCCGAGCGCCCCGGCCCCACCACCATCTTCCTCAAGCTCCGACCGCACCTTCTTGACGCCAGGGTCGGTCTCAAGGTAGGTTTCGATCGACTCTTTCGTCATCTTTCTCGAGAGGGTGCGGTGGCCACGGATGGCAGCGCCGTCGGCAGCGGCCTGGTTGTACTTCTCGCTCCCCAAGCTCTTGATACTTTCGGTATCAGTAGACATTGTGTTTGCAGGACACTCTACTCAACTGCTGGGGGACTACCCTTGCTTATATACTGTGGTGGGGTCCCGTCACTTTTTTTTTGACGTCGGTCAATCGTGCCGAAGGTTGCGAAAATTAAGCGTCAACCACCAAACAGGGAGCGGCACCTAGACAAAAGTGACGCAAAGCGATTACGACGACCGTTTTGGGGTTGGAGGTGGTGGGGAAGCAGCCGTGCTCTGTGGTGGTGATGGTAACTATGTGATGGGATTGAGCCGTTGTCCAGTTAGAGATCGCCAGCGATCGCTGGTCCCACCCCAGCGACCAACGGCGATGGCATGGGTCTAGTGAGAAAACACCTCATGCGCCATTAAACTCGCCGACATTTTAGCTAGAAAATACCATGCAGGGGCGTCTGTACATCTGTGTGCGAATTACAAAGTGGGTCACCCTTGTCGCCGGTGACGGCTTCCACCACCGGGCCAGCGGCCGACGTCACCTGCAGCGTCCGCCCTTTGTTAGCAAGAGTGTCTCATAGGTGAACTCTTTCTTTTTGGTGGCAAAAAAAATTGGGTTAGTGCTAAACGAGGATCAGTGACCAACCCCCAGCCTTTCCACTCCATCGCCACGTCCGTGTGGCGGTGCCCTTTGCTGCACTGAGGGTTATTTCGATCCCGAAGTTCCCGACTTTGTGGTCAGCCTCGTTGGGGTTCAGCCGATTGCGGGATTTGTTTTTGCGAGAGCCCTCTGTACGCCGTAGACCCACCTAACTGACGTGCGCCGGAGAAAGCCAGCCGTGTGTGGGTCGGGGATGGCAGCGACATATCCCGCAACCTGATGTCACCACCAGACAGTAAACAGACTAAAGGGAGCCTGATCATGTGATGGAGGAGACACACCAATCAGGGGATATCATCGAGATATCAAACTGTCAACTATCGCTTTGATAGCAACGGTGGTGGGAGCGGGTGTCGGGATGGTGCATCCCGATCGGGGATCCGGCGGGGCGTACCACTGTTATGGTAGAATGCCCCGCATTCGGCGATTACGCCGTGTTTGTCGACATTGACAATAAGGAAACGTAGTGGTGACCTAGCGGTCTTGGGGAGGACTATGGATTTTGTTGCTCCTGCATATAGTCCGTGCGGCTCGCGACCATAGGGCGAGCATGCCATCTCAGCGATGGCCTCGCTGCTCGTCAACCTCCCCGTGCCCATGAAGTACCGTCCGCCGTGGGACGAGCCCTACATCATCGGCATCGCCGGCTTCAGCGGTCTGGGCAAGACCCTGGTGTCGCAGCAGATCATCGGCCACATCAACCAGCCGTGGACGGTGCTCTTGCTGTTCGACAACTTCTACAACCCGTTGTCCCCCGAGGAGCTGGCCCAGGCGTTCGCCAACAACTTCGACTTCGACACCCCGCACCTGTACGACATGGAGCTCATGATCCAGACGGTGCGGGACTTGAAGCGGGGCAAACGGGTCCAGATCCCGCTGTACTCGTTCACCACCCACAACCGCACCGACCGCATCATCTCGTTGTACGGCACCAACGTCATCATCATCGAGGGCATCTATGCCTTGTACGAACCCCGCCTCTTGGAAATGATGGACCTCAAAGTGTTTGTCGACACCGACCTCGACATCTGTCTTGCTCGCCGACTCACACGAGACATCTTGTGTCGAGGCCGAGACTTGCCCGGGCTGTTGCAACAGTGGGAGCGGTTCGTCAAGCCCAACGCCCTCAAGTTTGTCGCTCCCACTGCTGCCAACGCTGACCTTGTCATTCCTCGTGGGTTGGACAACACCATCGCCATTGATCTCATGATCAAGCACATCAAGACCCAGTTGGCAGCCAAGCTGTTGCAACACTTACAGCAGTTGCGACGTCTTGGTCAGGACATTGCCTTGCCCGAAGCCAATCTTCGCGTACTTCCGCAGACCAACCAGGTGGTGGGCATCAACCTGATTTTGCTCGCTGAAGCCACCGCTCGCGACGACTTTATCTTCTACTTTAACCGCATGAGCCGGCTCTTGATCGAGGAGGCGTGCCAGACGTTTTTGGCGGACTGCACCGTGCCGCGAGTGGTCACCACTCCCGATCACTACCAGTTCAATGGGGTGGCCGATACCCACGAGCTCATGGTGGTGCTGGTGATCCCCCTGGGCGACTGTTTCGATTCCAGCATCCGCAAGGCGTTTCGAGGAGCTCCGGTGGGGAAAATGCTCATCCAGCTGGACTCCACCACCGGCGAACCCCAGCTCCACTACCAGCTGATCCCGAGGCTGACGACCAAGCCCCGTAAGGTGATGTTGGTCGACGCCCAGATCATCCTGGGAGCGGCAGCGATCATGGCCATCCAGATCTTGGTCGACCACAAGATCCGGCCCGACGACATCGTGCTTGTCACCTATCTCTGTACCGAGATGGGGCTACGGCGGATCTTCCACGCCTTCCCCGAGGTGAAGGTGGTGGTGGGACAACTACTGAAGGTGGGCGAGGACATTCTCCACACGCGGGAACGGCTCATCGATAAGATCTATTTTGGTAGTTAAATTAGCCACAGCCTGCGTTCGGAGTTTATATACTGCATTTGTTTCTCGTTTCATCGAGAACATCATCACCAACAAAACATTCATCAGTTATACTGTAACCACTTGTACCGTACTTAAATTACGCGCATGCTCGCTCCAAAAAAAAAAAAAAAAGTCGGCGTTATCTCGGCCCAGACCTGGGCCGACGTTATATGCAGGCTAAACCCCTAACACCTCAAAACCCCATCGGCTTAACCGTCGCCGACGGCCAAACGGTAATTAGGCGCAAAACCCCAGTACCACAAAATAATCGGCGGAGGCGGTGTTGATCGGCAACGAACCCGCTTAACCGTTGGCCCGGTGTTGACACATGTGCCGATTACACGTCATGGCGTCATATTCGACTAATTGGTCTTGATTGGTATTTTCTTGTAGACGTCGACGCGTCTAATATCGTACAACAAGACGCCGTTGAGGTCTTGTGGTACATGTAGCCATCAACTGAGACACAATGACGCAGATACGATGCTTTCCAACGTGATGGCAATACGCTCGTGGCGATCTTTGTGGTTGTCATCGAGGTGACGACTTGTAGTAAAGATCGCGCGATTCTGATAAGGCGGACTCGTTATCAAACAGTACCAATAGTTATTTGGATAAGCGACACTGTCACAGGTAACCTTGGGTGAAAGTTACCTAGCTTTGGGTGGAACGTTGATCGTGTGCATTGTGAGTATTTAATCGGCAATGTGGAAACGGTGGCGTAATGTGGTTGGTTATCATGACCACAGGTGGGAAAGCCTTTTAATCATCGGTTGAGATCGTCGTAAATGCGTAGGGGAATCCTCATCGATCATTTGACGTCGCAAACCGTTGGGGCGGCACCGATGCTCAATTGGGATAAGTGATGGCCGCTTTGGTACCTTACAGTTAAACTCTAAATTGGTCTCAGGGTAACTTTCATGAAGTGGTTACTGTTCCACCACCAAACTAAACCTCATCATTATATTGCCATCACCGGTTTTTCGTGTGGTTGTTGCCATTACCTTTAATCGTTACCACACCCACACACTAGATACAGACCCAGAACGCGAGATCCCCCACTGGGCGCCCCCACTATTGGCTGACATAAGCGCTTACATCATCAAACCACCCGCAACACCACCACTTAACCTACACCGCACCCGTCGTCGTTCTACCGTTGGACCCGCTTGCCTCCCGTCACCCTGCCATGCTGGACAAACGCCCCCTGGAGCTGTTCCTCAAGTGGGACGCTGCTCAGGTGCTGCAGTTCATCCGCCTGGTGCTCCCCGCCGACGA
The DNA here is from genome assembly GCA_030580175.1 of Diutina pseudorugosa. Classification (NCBI taxonomy): domain Eukaryota; kingdom Fungi; phylum Ascomycota; class Pichiomycetes; order Serinales; family Debaryomycetaceae; genus Diutina; species Diutina pseudorugosa. The sequence goes on from JAKTSL010000141.1 coordinate 12,220, forward strand.
CCGGGGCCTCGCCGCCAACTTCCTCGAACACAACATCGACGGCGCCCTTCTCCCCCACTTGACCCTGGACCACTTGCGGGAGATCGGGGTGGTTTCTCTCCACTCTCGACTTACCATCAAGAAGCTGATTAGCGACTTGATCGTCCACCACCACCACAAACACCCCCCCAAGCTGTTTGCCGATATCGACACTGGCATCAGTACCCTGAACGCCGTGGCCCTCGAACTGCTCCAGTTGCTGACAGTATTAGTCAAGGAATCGATTAAAAAACTCCTGCAACGGGGTGTCAGTCAGGCAGTGGCGCTGGCACTTGCTAATCTGACGGCACCCGACCTCGCGCTGCCAACACTGCCAGCAGACAAGCTGGGAGGACTTACGCCGCTGGAGGTCGATGTCCGTAAGCTTAGCGATAACTTTAACCGGTTAAAGAAGGACTTGATCCCCGTGATCCGCTTGCTTAAAGATCTGAAGCCCTTACCCACTCCCACCTTGGATCCCGGCTCCACCTCGACCATGGAGCTGCCCACCTATAGCCACCGACTGGAATTGCTCGACGATGATCGTACTCCCCCCACCCTGATGGCAGCGATGGTGGTGCCGGGCCAGCTGGCGACGTCGACGGCGACGATTCGCCCCAAGATCCAGAAGACCAGTAGCTTTACTCTGGTGGAACCAGCACCGCTGCTGGCACCCGACCACCGCTACTCTCAGGCTACTCTTCTCAGCATGGGCACGGGCAAAATCGTTCAGCAATCGGTGCCCAAACTCACGGAAACGCGGCTGGCACCCGATTTCAAGCTTCAAAAAGTCCAACAACGCCGCCGCGACCCAGACACCACTCCCCAGCATCGCAGCGTCGACACCAAGCCGCTGATGGCGCTGCTTAACAAGCCGGCGATGGCGCCGACGCCGCTGCTGTCGAAGCTTGCCAACACCACCACCACGGCCAATGAGCCTCTCAAACAGTTGCGGGCGTCGCTGGACGACTCGTGCCTCAAGATCTTGCAACAAGCGATGAAGCGGCACCACATCCCGCGGGACGACTGGCTGAAATACGTGTTGGTGATTTGTTATGGTAATAAGGAGCGCATCCTCAAGCTTGCCGAAAAGCCGGTGATTATCTTTAAGGAGCTTCAGGAATTGGGCAAACACCCAGCCATCATGCTTCGGCAGCTTGCCGAGGCTCCCGAGGATGGCGCCTACGATGATCTGAGAATCGCCGATGATATCCCCGGAGGAACCCTTTGACGATGAGAATGACCACTTTAATCGCCAAATACGATTGTTGATCATGTTTGTCAGAGTGTACGTTGCATAACGACAGCGCTACTACCATGGCAAATTCAAGCAAAGTACACAGAGACGGTACTGGTGCTTGGGGCCCATATTAATCTTCTTCAATCGTGACACTGACGTTTCCACGTTTCAGTGGTGTGATGGACAGTACCTCAACCTACCTCGCTTTAAATGCTAAAAGCGGCTATCTTAGTGATAGTACCACATTGCTGGTAAATGAATCTCTCAGTAACTGTACCACTCCGCCGTGATACATTTGCTGCCAAGTCAATCTGGACCCGGAAAGTAATGCTGAGTCCAACGACAATAACATAACTGAAGATTGGACATGCATCAAAAGTGATACCGTAATTATCAATATGCATGGTCATACGACAGTCACAGGACAAACTTCAGTTGAACTACCTTCAAGACAAGAATAAATGAGAGTAACTTGTCATATGAACATTTACGTGGACAAATACATATTCCCCGAAAGTGTCGCTAAAACTAGTAAAATTCATGGAAACATGATATGCTATACATCACCTTAATGGTGAACCACGCGAAACCTTATCGTTCTCTACTATGGCGTGTTTCGATGACGTCATTGTTACTCACTCAATTATCATTTTCCCCCGCACAACCACAATCATATGGAAGGACGTCTCTTCAAGTACACCCTGTTCCTCACGGCGTTCGAGTACGGCACCAACCAACCTCCCAATGTCATCGTGTGGGTCGGAGGGCTCGGCGACGGCTTGGGGCTGTTGCCGTATCTCGCGCCGTTATCGCAAGCTCTCCCCGATCAATGGTCGGTGATCCAACCATTAATCAAGAGTCTGTACCAAGGCTGGGCTCAGCTGAGCTTGGAACAAGACATCAAGGACTTGAAACGACTTGTCCATCATCTTAAGACTAAGGAAAACCGCAACAAAGTAGTGTTGGCAGGACACTCGACGGGATCGCAGGACGTCATGGCCTATTTGATCGGTGCCGACGCCGACGAACCCATTGACGGAGGAATCTTACAGGGTGGGGTTCTGGACGTGGAGGCGATGGCTCTGTTTGCTGAATTGACCCACGACGACCTCCAATCGTTGGTGAAAGAGGTGGAATCGACTTATCCAACATTACTGACAAAGGAAGTGTTGCCGGCCAAATTCACCAAGATTGCCTTTAGCACTCCCATCAGCACGGCACGCTTCGTCAGCATTGCCAAGGAACGAGGCACCGAGGACTTTTTCAGTACCTATCTCACCGGTGACGACCATGCTCGCACCTTTGGCAAAGTGAAGAAGCCGTTGTTGGTGTTGTATGGTGGGGAAGACGAGTATATTGCTGAAGGCATTGACAAAGAACAAGTAGTGGGTCAGTTTAAGCAGGCCACCGACCCGCAATACTGGTCGCCGTTGTCCCACGTCGTGCCGGGAGCGTCGCACAAGGTGGAGCTGGAAGCAGCACAGAAGGACTTGATTGACACCGTGATTAAGTTTGTCACCAGCCTTTAACCCCATAATGGTTAATTAATGTAATATTTAGACGATCTAAACTAAGTTGATAGAGTTTCTTTAAAGTTGTTTAAGCCTAGAAATGATTGATATTGTCAATTCCAACAATTAGTGAATTGTGATTGTTATTTCAATAATGTATTTCTTGGGTTAATTGAGTCTACTAGTAAGATATAGTTGCGATATGATTCGTTTACTTTAGAGTCAATGCTAATGGAATACTATTATGTTTAATCATGTGGATTGTGGTCATTTCAGGTTTCATCAGGGAGAGTATTTCTTCACCTTAGCGGTGACGCCGTCGTAGTATTGTCCCAAGCTAATATCGTCGGTCATCAACAAATCGTAGGCAGCCACGGGTTTGACCACTTTACGGGAAAATAACCCCATGAACAGCTTTTCCACTCGTTCCACTTCAATATCCCGATTGGCGGGATTGAGTCGGGAATGGAGAAACCGCTGTTGCGAGTGGTTGGTTTGAGTGAGCACGTATTTGGGAATAAACCTTCGAGGTCTATCAAGGTAGGCCACCACTGGTGGGGGAAGCCGTTTGGAAAATACTCGGTCTTCGTTATTACTAGGGTGTAACTGTTCGTCATCGTCGGCCGTCTTGACCACCTTAAAAATGATGACGGTAAACTGGTTATCGAGCACCATCCACGTCCCCAGCGGCATGTCGAGACAGTGGGGGTCAAGCGGCACCGGTCCCTTGCCCACGACCTCGAGGTGGGGCTCAATGGCCATCACCAGCTCCCGCTCCAGAAACCGGAGAAACCAATGGTGGTACACTGCCGTTTCGTCGGGAGACGAATTGAAGATGCGGAACAATTGCGGGTTCTTGCGGAGGTTATAGATGATACTGGGGAGGCGAGAAAACCGAGGATTAATGTGGAAGCGACGATTGAGGTCGTGGTAGACCAGTTCTCCCACTACTCCCAGTTCGGAGATGGCACCAAAGTGATGGAAGAGCTCGACAAGGGCATCGTCAGCGATGGCAGCCACCAGATCCAACGGTTCAAACCCCAAGGTGTGGTCGATTTTATTCACCAAAAGTCGGGCCAAAAGCACCACCCACGCCGTCTGATCAAACGATTGGAGTAGCGCCAAGTCCTTGAGCATCATGTTGTCCTTGGTGACGATTCGCGTCAGGCCATCGGTGTACTTGCGTTTGTGAGCCGTAAGTACCAGTAACGTTGTCGGTTTGTCGATGGTGGTCACCTGGAGCTTCCACGCTTTCTGGAGGTGGTCCCAGTACTTCAATTGGAACTGGATGTACACGTGTTCGGTGCCCAGCACCGCGAGCTGGTCCAGCAGGCGGACGGTGTTCATTTCGAAGAACACGGCGAGAGTATCGTCCTGGCTCAACCGGGGGAACTGCCAGCGGTTGGTGTACAGTTTTTTCCCCACCAGAGCGTCGTAGCGAGTCACAGTATCGCTGATCTTATCGGGATGAGCGTTAGCAGTGGCTTGAGCTCGACTATACAGCAGCGGCAACGGCACCCCACCAAACACCATGCGTCCCACCTTAAGGTCAGTCAGCGTTACCGCAGTAAGCTCGGCGTTGGTATAGCGGGTGGCAGCCAACGAGAGCTGAGCTCGGAACCGGGGCAGGGCAAACAGCTCAAAGGCATACACCGAGCCTCCCAGCCCACTGACCAAGGGCCGCATCTCGTGGACACCCACCTGTTCCACCAGACCCGTATAGAGCTGTAAACTCCACTGTGGTCCTAGTGGAGACATGCTGGTGGGTTTCTTCAGTAGAGAATCGCCAATGACAAATGCGTCCTGGAGAGTGTGTCCCGCCGCTGCCAACGCCAATATCAGGTAGAACTTATGCGCCAGAAGGTAGTGAGGAGCCTGGAGTTGTTCGATATCGTGGTGCAGCCGCGGACGAGTGTTGGCGTCGGTGATTTTCCCGGGGAACTGTGTTCCCGGTCCCGCTACAAATGCGTGTACCTGAGCCGTGTACACTCCAGCCGCCACCATGACTGCAGCGATATATAGAGCATATCCCACACATCGGCTGGGAAGAAACGTTGTACACATTTTAGCGCTGATGGCGTCGAGACACTCGGTGACTTCATGTCCCAGAAATAGGTAAGACAGCAACTCGCTGTTAGTTCGGGGCAAATTGAGTCGCTGGTGCACTTTAGCTAACCCTTGGTCGTTAAATAACCCGGCTAACGTGGTTTCGGGGTGGTCAAACCCCACCATATCCCCCTGGGGACGGTGGACTTGGACGGTATCACTAAACGTGATCAAAAGGTACTTTTCCGAGCCCGCAGCATGCGTCAACGCTTCCTTCAATTCCTGCCAGTGTCGGTGGTCCCGATGTTGCCACGTATCAATCACCAACACCTGGATCTGGTCCACGGGCTGGGTGCCAATGTCGACACAATCATACTCGACCACCGCGGCCGTGTACGCCGCCAGCAGCTCGTCAATGGTACCAAACGTCTTCTTTTGACAGAAGGAACACCACCACATCCCGTTCTTGCGGTCCAACTTGGTGTGGGGTCCGGTAATCGCCAGACACTGGCATTTAAGGGGGATGCCTCGACACGGTTGCGGGGGTTGTTGGGGGAACGGCGTGAACAAACACCCGAGGGGAGTGACGAGCTTGGTCTCGTCGAGCCGCGTGCTGGGGAACACGTTCCAATTGAACGTGGCGGTCATGGGATAATGTGGGGTTGGAGTCAAGGGTGATGGATGAGAAAGCTGGGGAAATGATGGCCCCGCGCTCACAACGGCACCGGAAATCTCCGAACGGCGGCGACGAGACGACGGCTATGTATAAAAGGTGAAAAAAATAGATAATGAAATAATGTGATATGTGGGACAAGTTGCTCGTATTTACGTCTTTTTTTAAAATGACTGATGTATGTTAGGTTCATGCTTTTGTTATGGGGATGTGATTACGACCACTTCGATAGTCTGGTGTTATTCAAGGGCATTAAATCAATAACCTCAGGTTTATGTAGTCGATATATTAATCTATTCGAGTTCACGTGGTATTCAATTCCATTTCAACGTGATGCAGAATATCAAACATTGACGTTTACTGTCGGTTAATCTGTGACCACAAGTGAATGAACACGTTTACGTACATCTTATCATAATCAAACGGCACTTCAACCAAGACATAAAAGGCGTTCAAGGCATCAAAGAGCATAATACACCGTCGCCACATCGGGAATGGCATGCTCGCTAACACTAACCCCATTCCGAGGGCGGCAGCGTCGCTTGTGGTGGATATATGTACACGGTTGCGCAACTCAAACTAAATGGTGGGTTTTGACGGCAATGGCCACGCCTAATATGGCCACTTGAAGGTACCCAATATGGTCTACAAATTCGTGGCTATCTTTTGGGCCAATGTTCAAAATTTTGATGAGTTTGATGGTTTTCGATGGATGAGCTGGAAGATGGGTTGACGAGGGTATTTGACTCTGCCACGGCGAAAGGTTGACTCGGGTGCGAAACCCCGAAACTTACACTGACCCCGCGTATTGCGAGGAAAACCACGGTTTACGCCTCCTGGTAGCGACTCAAAGGTGGCTTACTATGTTTTAGCTGGTGGCCTTTTCACCTAGACAAAGTTTGACGGAATTTGAGGGAATTCGTCGATTTGTCGATTTTGTCGATTTGGGCCTAGGGGTAGGTCGCACCAAAAACACGTAAATTGTACAATAACGAGCTCGATACCGATAGAAGCAGAAAAGCGATACTTGGGTTTTATAGAGCAAACTGCTGGCTTCATGCTGGGTGGCTTCGATTTCTGTAAGCCTTTAACCCGACTGAATAAATCGCAAAAATGACGACTCAAAAAACGTCAGATCCCGTGAGATCGGTTCCAAAAAAGTTTCGAAATTGAGGCTTATTAGGCAATTACCATAAAGATAGAGACGGTTTGAATGCAGTGGTTGTTTTATTTTTCCATTTACCGCTTTTGATGGTGCATTTTTCGTCAATTACCTGAGGTTAATTCACATACGGTTAGGCGCGATGATCCGTGAAAACCCCAAACCCCAGCCGTCGATGTCAAACATCAAAAAAAATCATGAAAATTTTTTTGCTATGATTTAGTAACTATATGATTGGTAGATGCCGAAAAGCGTATTTGTGGCGATATTTTTGGTGTAAAGTTTGGCAGTAATCGACCTATAACCCATTATCACTTATATAAGGCTATCCAATCAATTGGCATGTCAATGAAGTGACTGATGAGTCCAACGATAAACAATTACGTTTCCCTGACTTCAGCAATAGTCTCCGTCGCCTCAATACGATAGTTATGGTGGCAAATCTAGATAAAATGGGTAAAGCTGGAGAATCAATGACCCCTGAATTCAAGATAAACCCCGTGTTGGACGATACCACGTCTCCCACTGATCGGAATTGACTATATGATCTAGCGATAATGGTCATAGCTATGTAGTTACTGAAGCACCGTGTTCAAGTGAAGGGAGCACTAGTCCGTTTCAAATTTAGGTGTCAATAAGTAAGGTGTCGAAGCTCTCCGTGATAATTTGATTTGGCACGATGCCTCTCCAATGATGTCGAATCGATATTTGGTAACGTTGTTAGGGCCGATGATACATTGTAGACCAGTACTACAAACTAGTCAGATGAAATTAGCTTTTCAACATTGTATTGATGGAAAGCTGATTGATACCATTGCCTAGTATTGAAATTTCTCAAAAATCTATCGTATTCAATTGACGTAATTTCGTATTTATATGTCTTCTTGTCTTAATGAACAACTTCCTAGAAAATTAGTAAAAATAACAAGACAAACCAACATACCCTTGTATTAGTTCATCGTCGATCGTAGAAGCTTCCAAGGTCCTTTTAAGGCACTGGAGGTCCACCAGACGAATTGAAGACCGCAACCATCCACTGGAAACATTTTCTTTATTCACCAGTAATTTCAAGGCACATCTTCAGCAACAAACATCAACTAATTGTCGACAATAATTGTGCCGCAAGACCATTGATCTACCAATCATATAACCAACGAGAATCCCCCAGCCATAAGTAATCATGACATTAACATTATATACACATCTAGAGTTGCTTCAGCATGTAAGGACCGTCCAACTCGTAGCCCAACTTGGCGTAGTAATTACGGACACCCACCCCCAGAATCACCGAGATCTTCTCCAGCCCGTGTTCCTCCTTGGCGATGCGAGCCGCTTCCTCCATCAACAACGTACCAAACCCTTGGTGCTGGAACTTGCGCGGGTCTCTCGAGTGCAACGGCACCACCAGCCCGTACACGTGCAACTCCCGCACAATCAGCGTCGGCTGGCTGGTGAACTCCTTACGGTAGGTGTACTTTTTCGTGGCTTTCCGCAATCTCAAGAGCCCAATCAAAATGTCCTGTTTGGGGTCTTCGTACGACAAGAACGTCTCCCAGCCCCCGTTGGCATAGTAGTCCCGACGGATAAGCTCGACCTGGTCGGGCACCACCTTGTTGTGGACCTCCTGGATCCCCACTTCTCGAGTCCGGACATCGCGACACTGCGTGCCAAAATCCTTCATCCGAGCAAGGGCAAGCTCCCGCAAGTTACCGTTTTCCACCCCCAGGGTGACTAAGGGCATGGGGATGTCCCGCTGCACTCGGTAGATCCGCGTCCAGGGGGGGACAAGGGCAAGGATGCGGGCGACGAGATCGATGAGAGCGTTGGCGTTGTACGACTGGTACAACCCTTGCTTCCACAACTCGTACAACCCGGTGCCTCGAATCACCAACGTCGGGTAGATCTTGAGGCCGTCGGTGCGGAAATCGGGGTTTTCAAAGTACTCCTTGAACTGCTCCAAGTCCCGCTCCATGCCTACGTTGGGCAAGTCGGGCATCATGTGACTGACGACCTTGTAGCCGGCATCCTTGGCCACGGCAAACGTGTGGCACACTGCCTTGACGGTGTGGCCCCGATTGGTGTCGCGAGCCACGTCTTCGTACACCAGCTGCACCCCGATTTCGAGCCGAGTGCACCCGTATTTGAGCATATCCAGCAAGTGGGTTTCGGTACAGTAATCGGGGCGAGTCTCGATGGTGATCCCCACGCACTTGGTCTGGGACTGTTGCGAGTACTCGATGGCTTCGTCGATGTCGGTCCCGTTGAACCCCGTCAACGCATTGTGAAGCTGGGTGATGAAGCCTTCCCGGTAGTCCTTGGGCAACAGCATGAACGTGCCTCCCATGATGATATACTCGACCTTGTCGATGGAATGGCCCAACTGTCGCAACTGTTCCACGCGACCCCGGGCCTGCTCAAACGGGTCGTAGCGAGCCCGAATCGCCCGCATCAGCGTCGGTTCGTACCCGGTGTACAGCTGGGTCAGATACTCGAAGTCCAGGTCGGGCCCCCCGGGACAGTAGACACAGATATTACCGGTATAGGCGATGTGAGGACACCGATGGGGTTTGCACATCACTGCCACCACGGCGATCCCCAGCGCTGTGCGGACGGGTTTGGCCTTGAGCTTGGGAATCAAGTACTTCTTGTGTTGGTCGGGGATCAGGTTGATGATGTCGGTTAACCGGGGTTGGTGTTTGAGCTTGTACTTTTTGGCGTAGCGGGTGATGAGCCCGTTGAGGTTGATGTCCTTGCTCAGCTTGAGCAGGGCCACAAGCTCGAGGGAGATGTCGCCACACGCCTGGATGAACCGTTCCTTCTCGGGGGCAAGCTTCTTCGACGGCATGGCGGGTTCGATGCGATGAGGCGAGTGCGATAACGATAACGGTGGTGGTCGCAACCTGAGGGATGACGGGGGTAATTTGGGGTTTACGGGAATAAGAGAAGCTAGAGATTTTAAAAAGGATTTTTAATGAATTTTGGAGATCTTTTTCTACTTTTGGATATGGATTGCTCAAGTTATGGTGGTCAAGGTTGATCGAAGCGTGAAGGAGCATTTTAATGGAGCGGGAGTGGAAAAAGAACAGTGTGTGGATGGTAGCGCCACCACTATAGGTTGGTCTGTCGCGATCAGAGACGGTTAAAGTGAAGGAAGGAAAGAAAAGTAGCCTTGGTATTAGTTACAAGGAGCCTAAAACATAGGACTATACTTAAGTCGGTGGTCTTAAAACCTCAGCGGTACTGATGATATCCAGAAAGTTTCAGTTTGAACTCTAGTCGACTTTGATTAAAACTTGATGCAACTAGAAACTAGAAACGTCGGGGTAAAAGGCCCAATTCTAGTAATGCCATAATATTGAGTAATAGGTTGTGTGAAACGGGTAGTTGATTAGTTCTGAAATGGTTGTACAATACTGTAGCTTTTACAATTTTTAGGTTTTGGAGAATAATGGCCAAAGTGAATTTAGAAGTAATAAAAGTTGTAGTTTAATTACTGAAAATTACCGTCTTTCTTACAAGGAATCTACTTCGAGTCTTTGATTGGTAAACAATTGTCACTGTATCAATCCTCCTAATTAATGTCATAGTAGCAGTGAGCTAAGTAGCGTTTTATTCATGATAAAGACAACCATTCTATTTACATAGCAAACACAAAGTCGACGTTGTGATGGTGGCCGCTGCCTAGTACTCCTTTTCCTTGTTCAACGCCTTCTTGCGCTGCTTGATCATGTAGGTGAACAACGTGTAGAACCCGGGGATGTAGGCGAGCAACACCACCCAGAACAACGCCTTGGTAAGGGTGCCGACGTAGGGAATGGTGGCCCAGATCATGTAGCACTCCGACGCCACCCCGAGCGGGTACAACACGTAAAAAGTGGTGTAGCGCAACCACAACAACCACCGCGGCACGTTCTGGGGGTCCCGCAAGTGGTGGGCGTAGTACAGGTAACGGATGATCTCCGTCACCGCCCACGCCACCGTCAACAGCACGTACGCCACCGACCGGTTCGCCGGCAGCTGGTTGTTGAAGAAGCAGATCCCCCACACGATCAACAACCGCAGCGCCACCTGCATCGCCGTGGTAAACACCGGCGATCTCACCTTACCCGTAGCGGCATTGTACACTTCCACCACCGCCAACGACTGCACGGCAATCAACACCCAGCTCGTCTTGTCAAAGAGCAACGGCTGGCCAGCGAGGCCGCCGAGGACGACGGTGATAAAGAGCACGAGCATCCACAACAGAGCCAGCACCGAGTTGTAGGCAATGAGCCATTTGTTGAGGTCTGCCGCCACCAACCGAGTCATTGTTGTTGTTGTTGTTGGAGGTTAATGGTGGAAAGGGTACTTTTGGAAAAAACTCAATTGGTGCGGCGCCGCACATGGTAGCGCCGTCAAGGGTTTAGCCACCCTCGTATTCCCGCGCAAATAAATCTTAGTGGTGGTAAACTCCGACGACCATCACTTGGGTGGCTGAGCATATACGAATACGCACCAAACGTGATGTGTGACCTAATGACTACACGACAAAGATAAGCGACGGCGCCGTGCGTGGCACTAAGCGTTTCTAGATAAGGTTATATATATATCCCGTAAATCAGCCGTAAACCGTTGCCAAGCAAAATGGGGATCATCAAGACAGTGGTTACCGAAGTCACCCGCAGTATGCTTGAGGACAGGGCGCAGGCGCGGCGCCAGTGCTATAATGGTGGTTACAGCGACGGGTATCGGCAAGGTGTTGCTGACAGATCGATACCGCCGACAACGATGTATCGCGATCACGGGTATGCCGACACATCGGCAACGCCGACAACGGTAAATCGTGATCGTGGGTATGCTGACGACACCAAGCGTTCCATGGGCCCGCTGGCGCCGGCGTTAGCCGCCAACGACTTGCCGCTGTACGATGATATTGATCCGGCGCCGTCGCTGCTGCGCGACGTCGGCGCCGGGCGCCATCACGGACACGCGTCGGGTTATAGCGACAGTGGTCAACCACCGCCCATGGAGCGAGTGATTATTCGCGAGCCAATGGTGGCGGCCGACAATGACCGGCGGCCATCGCCGTCCCAGCTTGTCGATGGCGACGGCGGCTACGTTCCCAGCCGCGCCGAGCGCCGACAGGCGCGCAAATACGAACGCAAGTTGCTCAAGGAGGAGGAAAAGCACGAACGAAAGATGGCACGCCACCGTCGCAAGCGGTCGCCAGGTTAGGCCCGCTTGCCCTGCTTGCCGAGCTGCTTGCCGAGCTGCTTGCGGCGCTGTTTCCACATGTACGAATACAACATGACGAACCCGGGAAGGTACATCGCCAACCCCACGTACAAAAACCACCGCTGCGCCCAGTGGGTGGCGTGAGGGAGCGCCAGCGCCGCAATCGCCACCTCACTGACAAGTCCCAATGGATACAACACGATGAACGCCAGGTACCGGAGCCACGTCCCCCGCTTCACCAAGTAGTAACTGTAGCGAATGACCTCGGTCACTCCCCAGGCAACAACCATGGCCCGGAACGCCCACTCGGGCGCCCACTGGCGCTGGTTCCACAACACCCCAAGACACATCCCGAGACGAGCGTAGCATTGCATCAACGCCGCCAGCCACGGCGCCCGCACGAGCCCTACGGCAATGTGGACAAGCTCAAGCACCAGGTTGACCACCTGCACGGGAATCAAGTAGGTGGGATTGGCGAGCACCGCCACCCAGGCGACGACCAGCGCCGCGTTGTATATCTCGAGGTAACCCATGGGAAAGATGTGTTTAGATAGAAATTCTTTTTTCGCTGGCAGTCGCACTAAAATTGTGGAGAATTGTGAGTTAAGCGAGACAACGGAGATAATCGCATTTATCTAAGGGTAACGTCCGAGAGTTTAGGTCACGTGCATTTTTTTTTGCTGGTATTGGTAGCTACGGTGGCAGACGCCAAATGGCATGTAATATCGTCAAAGACCTACTTGGAGGCGTCGTCGGTTTCGTAGAGGCTCAACATCTTCTTGACCCCTTCTTCGTCGTTGGCAATGGTGGCGCGGTCCCAGTCGACCACCAACGGAGCGTTGAACAACTCCGTCGGGTCGGACACTTCCGAAGCGGCGCCGTTTTCGATCTTGTCAAACGTGTCACGAATGATGTTGTACTCGCCTTCATTAAACATTTGCGGGGCGCCCTTGCGGGTGGTGGTGGAGGTGCCGTTGGACACCAGCTTGTCCCCAAGCAACGGGAACGCCTGTCTGAGCACCCGCTGGCCGTAGGCGTCGTCGGTGGGGACGTTGGAGGCAATGGTGGAGAACTGGTCGTAGGTGGGCATCTTGTTGGTGTTCAAGTCGAGGTACACCTTGTCGACAAGGGGGGCCTGGTTGGTGAGCCGTTCGAGCACCAGGTAGAGGGCTTGCGACGCCTTCAGCTTCTGGTTGTGGAAGATCAGGATCACCGACGGTTGGTTTTGCAAAGTTCTGAACATTGGGGCGGGGGCAATTGACCGATAAAGTGGTTGGTTGGGGCTAAGCGTAGAGCTACGGAGAGTTCGGAACGTCCTGAGCAACCTAGGGTGCACCGAGGGCAAATCGGAGCTGCGGCGGCGGCCGTCGCCCGATCGGGTAAGTGAGGATGGCCCGGGCTCGTGGTAGAGAGACCAGTCGCACCATCAACGAGATTGATTGCCAGGGATCTGGCACCAGGGGAAGAATGTCAAGGATCTGGCGCCGTTGACAAGTAAGATTGCCAGTGATCTTGCATCAAAGATATATTGTAAGGAATCTCTCATAGCAGCCTATTGTCCTTACCACAAACTATCTCGAGACCGCTGATACATTGTGGTTGGTTTCATGATAAACAGTAGGGTGACAACAATGGTGATGATGGTGATGAGAAGTCAAGTTAACAATAGTAATGGCCTAACGACAGTAGAGAGAGTCAAGTCCATGTATTTGTTTCACCGATGGCATCATCGCCAAGGAAGATATACCCACAAGTAAACACAACCGAACAAGGGCAAATAAATTACAACATTTCGTCCACTTTTTACGTTAGTAGTGTGATGGAGTGAAACATTAGGTACCAGTTACGAGCCCCGTTCCCCTCGATTGGTCAGCCGCATGGCTCTCGTCTGCCATAACTCCTTGGCTCCTTTGTTTTCTTTTTAGGCTTATCATTCTATTAGGGAGGACACTACGTTAGTCAATTGACGTTATCCCCTATTTGCCATTAGTGTCAGCGACATTTAGTCGAATTAGTCACGTCACTCCATTGCTTTAATCATTATAAAATAGCAAGCGTCACTACTGGGGCAGGTGGCATGATTTCCACCGTCAACCGTTCAATTTCGACGATTGACCAACTACACAAGACCTTCGACTGACGATGGAGCCGTATAATTGTCACCGAGACAATTTAGCCTAATTGGGACAAAGGAGCCTCGCGCGCGAGGCAGGCGGCGGCAGCACGATAACGATCCCTACCTTTTGACGATGATACACCTCGCCCTTTGGTCCGGCTTTGAAGTAAGGAGAGTGTGGCGACGTGGCGTTTGCCGAACGTCGTATCCACCCACATTAGCCGTACCCTAATTTTAAAAACGCCGCTCACAGAGCAAGCGTCGCCAATCTCGGAGCGTAGCATTCCCTAGTTGACGATACTGTAAACGTCCGTGCAGCAAAACCCACAGGCACTTGATTCGTACAGGTACCACAACATGACGACGACCTTAACCATCACGTCGCCATTCTCTAGCTCGGTAAAAAGTACAGCCATCCCTAGCCTACTTGGTGAATAGTACAGCCACTATCCACACAGCCTCTGATGGTCGTTGCTCACACAATAGCACGGTGACGTAGGACGAGCCCAGTCGGTGCGGGTCTAGACCTTTGGGATATTGGCGCGATCGCCGGTTGCGCCCCCCTCGCCCTGAACTGCTGAGCCTCCTCTCACAAGTTAGGGCAAACACACCACAACGCCAGAGGGTAGTAATGTGATGGTAGAACAATACCCAAATCGCGTGTATTAGAGTCCAATGGTGACACACGTTTCCACCTCTTATCCGAAACCTCCTTATTAAAACCCTCGTGACCCCTAGAACCGTGAAACCCGTTCTAAAACTAGTGTCGTTGCTTCACAATCTCCACACACCCCCTCTTTATAACTGTCACCACGCTTTTTCGTGGGGCGCGTCGTGCGAAGACTGCGATTGGAAAAAAAAAACTTGTCCACCACTCGTGAGCCCACCGTCGTCCTTACGCGAATCGATGTACCGCCATACCCACTTATCCGACGACTCGTTGCGGCGGCTTTCGTCGAATAACCCGTTTCGACAAATGGGGCCTCCCCAGGTGGCGCTGCCGTCGCCGCTATCGCAGCTGGTGCCCGAGGAGCTGCTGTTTGCCCAGTGGGTCGAGCGCAACCGCCAGTTCGACGCCGACCACGACGACGACGACCACGACGACTACGACATCGACATGTCTCGGTAAGTATCCCCAATTTCCCCCAGCTTTGGTGTGGGTGTCCTTAGCGGCTTATCCTCGTCCCTTGTTTCCTCACCTCAGTGATCTCCCGATCCGTTGCCCTTGTGTGGGTGTCATGACAACCGGACGCGAGCCCGGAGTGTATGAAACAAAGAGGGGGGTGGCGCTAGCCTCACACCAATTAAAAAAAAAAAACAACTAAAGACTACCCGGGAGCCACCGCCAATTGAGACCAGATCCCCCGAGGAATGTGGGCGGCAGTGGCGCTAGTGGCGTTTTTCCTCATTATTCACTATACTAACAAGCCCAGAAACCTCCTGCTGAACAACCCGTTTGCTCTGGCGTTGGCGGGAGAATACGTCCACCACCGCAGCCCACCCCCCGTGCCCAACCGGCGGGCGCCGACGGCGCCGTCGGCGCCGGCGTGGTA
>JAKTSL010000142.1:0-26479 GCA_030580175.1 Diutina pseudorugosa
CCATTGGGTCGAGGGAAAGGTGGTGGGTAAAGGATCGGTAACTGGATGGTGCGAGTGCGCCGAGATTGCGTGCGCGCGCCAGCGCCGGGGAGGCGCTGCCACGGCGCCGCTAGCGGGCAACAAGGGATGTTTAGAGGGAACCACAGAGAACGACCGGGGTGGGAATCAGAGGAACCATTGGGTAACGGGGTATCGATAATGGTAGTGGCGTTTTCGTTGTTATAAATAGCAACAAACCACCAGGTGCGACTATCATTTGATTGCCTGGGTATATACAATCGTTGCCTCTGTTGGAATTTTCGTTTCTTTGATTATATTGAGAAGTATACAAAAGAAAAAAGAAAACTATGGAAAGGTATTCGGATCATAATACAGTTCAAGTTTCATCAAACCGTTTCATCAACCGGTTTCATCACATGGTTTCATGGAGATGTTTCACCACGTCTCTGGTGGTGACTATCTGCAGTACGCACAATCACCGCATCTTTTTCGTCAACTACCCACTAAAGCCCTAGAAAACCCAAATCTGCCATAACTCTCCCCATGTCTGCTGGTGTCCACGCTTACCGGAACGCTCTCAGAGCCACGCGGGTGGCATTCAGAAACGATCTCCCCGTATTGAATGCTGCTCGGCACAAGATCCGCCAGGAGTTCGAGGCCAACCGCAACGTCGCCGCCGACGTCCAGCAAGAACGCATCAACCACATGAACGACGTGCTGAAGTTCTTGATCCAAAACATTGTCCAAGGCGAACCTCAAGACAACGGCCGAGTCATGTTACACTTCCACGACCGCACCGAGCTTGGCGATAACGAAACCATCAAGCAAAACCACAAGGACAACTTGGGGTCGCTTGCCACCGCTAAGGGCGCCAAGTTCAAGAAGTGTTCCGACTAAGCATCCCACATTTTGTCAAAAGCCAATGATAGGAGCCGTTTGGATTCTTGAGTCTCTGACTCGAGCGGCCCACCTATCGCTACCATGTATATAATCTTACTGAAGTTACTCCGAGAAACCTCCCCGGGATTATCATCCCGGTTAATGCAAATCTTCCCATCATCATTGTCATATCGACAACGCGTAACTCCGTCGGCACTTCCGATGACACGGGTTGGACTCGATACGGTTGACGTAAATGAAGCTAAACTCCAGCGATTCCCGGAGATCTTGAAAAAAGTGTGGGGGTAATAACTTTACCAAAACGGTGATCAATGTGTATCGATTGGGTTCTAGATATTGGCGATGGCAAGTAGTTATTGTCACATTAATCACTAGCAATTTTCGCGGTAATGATAATGGTGGTAAGTTGTCTCTCTATCTAATGATATCTGGTAATTGCGAAACCGGTTGCGGCCCGTATCCTCGACTCCATGTATATATTCCCCGGCGCCGGTCGGAGCCGATACCCAGCAATCTTAGCGGGACACGGCTTATTTACTTACGCTGCTTAACCCCACAAAGCGGATAAGCTCGCCATTGTCTTTTTTTTTCTAGAGTCTAGCGAACCCTGTTCGTAACGCCGACGACGACAAACTCGTACTTTAATCACCATTTATAACTGAACGTTGTGTCTTTGCCTGTCTGTCAATGCCACTAATTTGATAACGATGAAAGCGACACTTGGCGTAATGCTCGGCGAAACCTGACGGGAAAGGAGGGGAGGACATCAGGTGTCTCGCCCTGTTCGGATATTAGCGTGCGACTGTCAAACTACGATGGGGACCCCTGTTGATTTCGGCATTAGCCCGCGGGGTGCATAATAATCCGGGCATCAAGTACCGGGGCTCGTAACCAGGTAATTACCGCCGGCCATCGGCGGTAACAACGACGGCTCCAAGGCGCCCATCGGGGCTACGTCCCCAATGGGGAAATCGGCGCCGGCGCCGGCGCTGGCGATTAGACTCCGTCACCCCCTCTCCCACGTCCGCAGTTTAGCCACCCATCACCCACACCCCCTCCGGAGCCTGCCACTGACATCACCGTCGCTATCGCCGACGGCCGGCGCCAGCCGTCGCTGGCCCTAGTCCCCAGTATACCTTTAAGTAAAAACATTAAACCATTGATATAGCTACATCGGTATATCAGATTTATTCATATCCATCCATCGTTATTAGCAAATGTAATCATATTGATATACCGTTTTTAGTCGATGTAATCATATCGACACATTATTATAAATAGTGTTGTCAACAATGTTGTCAATAAAAATGTTGTCACTAAAAGTGTTGTCAAGGTTGTCAGCGTCGTCACGATTGATTTTCCTCTTAAGCGCTAAATGTTAGCGCTAATACTAGAAGAATCAATGTCATCGCCTCTTCGGGGTTTAAGCCCCCCTCTCAATGTTCACGGCCGTATTCGCTAGACTGTGGTTAACGCCGTCGCCATTAGCGACAACAATCAGCAGCACCTCTCCCTCACCAACCCGCCGCTTTGTTTCACCCATCTTATCGCAATATCGTCCACCCGCACTACCCCACAATCTGAAACCTGCCAACCCCTCCTCGCTAACCTTACCCCTCCAACCCCTAAAACACCACCTCGAAACATGGTATAAATATCGGTCGTCCTCCCCCCAACAAAAAAAATTCCTTCATCATCGACACCTTGATCCATAAACCCCATTATGGCCACTACCGTCACCCCTCAACCAAAGCCCGTGGCTACCGAGCCTCGAGGCCCTGCTGCTACCACCGCTACCACCACTACTAGCGCTGCTAATGGTGCTAGCGCTGCTAATGGTGCTGGCGGCGTTACTAAGCCCGGGATGCCGTTACCGATCAAGGCGACGTTGGCCATGGCCCAAGAGGTTAATCCGCCGCTCGTCGCGGACCCCGTCGACGAGGACATTGCCCCCGAGTACGTGTACGGCGCCGAGACGGCTAATCCCGACGCGTTGAAAGACAGCGACCTTTTTGCCCTTGCTGGCCAGTGGGTAGAAGCGTGGAACGCCGAACTCGACGCCTTGACCCGCGACCCCAGCCGCAAGCCCCAGTTGAGCCACTTGGTCGCCGACCACGCCCAGTTGAAGGACCAGTTGGCGTTGACGTTTGACTTCCACCAGTACGACAATGCCAACAAGATCGCGGCGTTGCTCACCGACGCCGTGCCCAAGATCCACCCGCGCCACTTTACCATCGACACCAAGGCCGACCACCGCTACCCCAACTCGGTATCGGTGCAAACCGTCCACCCCGCCACCGCCACCACTCCCCCCATCGAATGGGTGCAAGTAGTGTGTGACTTTGAGACCGACCAGGGCTACGGCAAGGCCCTCTTGCGGTTGATCTCGGTCGCCGACAGCCAGGCCCCCGGCGGGCTCAAGGCCTACTGTATCTACACCGGGTTGGACCAAATTAAGGGCCACGAAGAACGCCTCGGCGCCCGCCGCGGCGAGGGCGTCAACCACGGCCAACACGAAGGCCGCACCCTGTGGAAGGACAACCGCGCCGCCGACTTTGACTGGGGCAACGACAAGCAGCCCACCGTGCTCATCGTCGGTGGCGGTCAGGGCGGTCTCAACACCGCCGCCCGGCTTAAAGTGATGGGGATCGACTCGCTCATTGTCGAAAAGAACGACCGCATCGGCGACAACTGGCGCAACCGCTACAAGTTCTTGGTGTTGCACGACCCGGTGTGGTACGACCACTTGGCCTACATCAACTTCCCCGACACCTGGCCCGTGTTCACTCCCAAGGACAAGCTCGGCGACTGGTTCGAGAGCTACGCCAACCTGATGGAGTTGTCGTACTGGACGCAGCGGTTGGTGACCGGCGCCGAGTTTGACGACGCCCTGAAGACGTGGACGGTGCAAATCAAGAACTTGGCCACCGGCGACACCACCACCCTTCGCCCCAAGCACGTGGTGATGCTGACGGGCCACTCCGGCGAGCCCAACGTCCCCCAATTTAAAGACCAGGACAAGTTCAAGGGGGAAATCCACCACTCGTCGCAGCACACCACGGGTAAGGCGTACCAAGGCGAAAACTGTCTCGTCGTCGGCGCCTGTAACTCGGCCCACGATATCGCCCAGGACTTTTACGAACAGGGCGCCATCCCCACGTTGTTGCAACGGCTGACCACTTGTGTCATCAACTCGGAAATCGGGCTCAAGATCACCACCGCCGGCCTCTACGAAGAAGGGGGTCCCGCCACTGCCACCGCCGACTTGATCTTCCAGCTGATCCCCATCAAGTTGTTGAACATGGTGATGCAACAACAGTACCGGCAAACGTGCATCGAGGAGAAGGAATTGCACGACTCTCTCAAGCGGGTGGGGTTCAAGATGGACGCCGGTTACGGCGGTACCGGGTTGTTTGGCAAGTACTTTAGACGCGGCGGCGGCTACTACATTGACGTCGGGTGCTCGAAGTTGATTGCCGACAAGAAGATCAACTGGAAGCAAGGGGTGGAGATCGACCGCTTCACCGAAAACGGCGTCGTGTTCACCGACGGGTCGACGATGGACAACGTGGCCTGCGTGGTGTTGGCCACCGGCTACTCCAACATGCGGGACACGGCTCGCCGCATCTTTGGCGACAAGGTGGCCGACCGGTTGAACCCGGTGTGGGGTTTAAACGACGAAGGCGACTTGCACACGATGTGGCGGGAGCTGGGCCACCCCAACTTCTGGTACATGGGGGGTAACTTGGCGTTGCTGAGATTCTACTCCAAGATGTTGGCGTTGCGCATCATTGCCGAAGAAAAGGGGTTTATCAACCACTAAAGTCTCAGCAAAGGAGTTATTTATTTTTACCACAGAAACGGTTATTTTATTTATGAATCATAAACGAAAAAACGATTACTACCCTTCTCTTGTCAATGACGTCTACATCGTCACCAAATCGAGATTATCCTCAATCAACTTGTATCACTCTTTAACGAAGGATTGAAGCGATGATTCAATTGCATAAGGAAATTTCCGAAAGCGAATATCTCCTCGTATCTCCTTGTATATCCTCATATGTCCCAATATCTCCTCATAGCTCCCAATATCACCTCATAGCTCCTTATATCTCCTTATATCTCTTATTACTGATTGATTAATGTGTGGTAAATCTCATGTCAATTGAACGATAAACAACTATTCAAGGTTATAGTCATTCACAAATGGTTAGCCTTTAAATATTCATGGTGGTTGAATGCATTTGCAGCCAAGGCCTGGTTAGCTAATTGCCTAATTCTCACTTGACCAGGAGTCAATCCCAATTTGGTAGGATCAAACTCAGCAAGACCCATCAGCCGCTTAAACTCAACATCATCACCAATGTGTTCAATCAGCGCTCCTTGGTATTCCTTAGCCTTGTCTTCTTCACTGAGTTGAGTACGGTAATCTTCGGGCAGAATGTTATGTGTAAAAGCAGTTTTGGTGTCGAGCAAAGTGTCAATATTAACCGGAGATAACGGAGCTACCCCATAGTAAAATACACTGGAGTCGGTGGTACCATTGTGTTCCTTATCAACTTCGTGGGGCAAGTCACTATGCCAAAAGACAAACGTCCCCTTTTTGACGTCAGGAATCGACACACACAGCTGGGCTTGGTTCAAGTGAGGGTAGAAATCATCGGCTAAATAGAGCTGACCCGTTGACGGACGAGCTCCGGGGAATTTGGGGGTTTCCAAGTCGATTTCGTAATCGTCAATATTACCCGATTGGGGATCACGCCAGAACAAGGGTCGAAGCATAATGTAGGCCATGGTCAATTTGACGTTGGGCAACACTTTAAGGGTGCCTTCACCCAGACGGTTATCGGAAAGACCAAGCCATCCTTGTAACGTTCTGAAAGCGGAGCATATGGTGTCACGGGCCACTTCCAGGTTAGCATACAAGTTTTCAATGGCATAGGC
The DNA here is from genome assembly GCA_030580175.1 of Diutina pseudorugosa. Classification (NCBI taxonomy): domain Eukaryota; kingdom Fungi; phylum Ascomycota; class Pichiomycetes; order Serinales; family Debaryomycetaceae; genus Diutina; species Diutina pseudorugosa. Next base: position 5,845 of record JAKTSL010000142.1, read on the forward strand.
CCGTTTGTCGATGGCATAGGGATCCCAGGCTTCCCAGTTACCTTCGAAAATCTCCTGGTACACACTGCGGTACACGGGATCTTCCCACCGTTCGATGGAGCTCAGATCCAAGTGCAATGGCAACCGAGCTTTGGTGCCTGGAGGACGGATGCGAATCCGGTCTCCGTAAACGACTTGAGAGTCCAAGTCAATGAGACTATCACCATTGTTGGCATTGAATTGATTGGACATGATATTAATGAGTTTCTTGACATTGGGATGGGAGCGAGCTTCGGTTTGCGGTTTGCTCCAAAACACATTATACCACAGCGTAGGGTTGGGGAAAGTATATCCAGCGGTTTCCGGGTGGTCTTTGCAAAACTGGACGAGCTCTTTGAACCATGTGTTAATTTGTTCCTCGTCAACAACGCCGTGGACCATGATGGTGCCTCGTTCCTTAAACTTATGGTGAATATCTTCGGGTAACTGGTGGTTATTGTCAACGATATCTTGCCATTGCACTTGGGGTACGTACGACAGTCCTTCTTCAGCAATCACCCTAAATTCCCGCTCGATATCTCTAAGCAAACGTTTCCACGAAGCCGTCACTGCTTCGACATTCTCGGGTTTAACCAATTTCTGCTTGATAACCGAGAAGCGTGGTTCCAAATCTTCAGGGATGGTTTGTACTTTGGTTGGAGACATTTGATAGTGGTAAAGCGACGATACCCAGAATTACCCCGGGTTATTTATGTTAGGTTTTTCCGGGGAGCATATGCCGTGTCGGTAATGTCGGGCACTAATCCCCTCCTTCCAACACTGTGCATCAAGCGACACATAGAACCCAAAATAGGGTTACAATTGGAATGTCTCCAGTACTCATTCGAGCCCGGAGACATTCCAAAGGCTTTCGGGGTGAGTAAAGCTTTGATTTACTCGGGAAGTCTTTACCGTCTCATTATCAGAATATTTGGAGTATTGGTTCTGGCGATAATTTTCCGATCCAGTTTCGCCGTGACAGGCGGCTTCATCCGCTAGTAATTCCGAGTATATTTGCGACGGAGATTTTCCAGCCAGCCAACGAGCTTGTTTCAACCCGATTCCGACAATATTTGCGTGGCACAATGACAAGTTTGACACTGCAAGATGCAAATCAATATATTGCAACAATCTTTCCAGCAGTAATTGGACGGCATCCTTCCCTAGTAGAGCATGGACACTCCAGGTTCTTTAGGGCCTGTCTCCGCTCGAAAGCAAGCGTCGATTTCTTACTCCGTCGCCATCATTTGCCCAAAAGTAGAAGCAACGTAACAAAGGGTAGTAATCATAGGTTGGTAAAACAAAGGGTAACAACCAGTAATCAACAGTGTGATGTTCGTTGCGTTACCGTAAGTGACACTAGGTGATGTCAATGATGATTGGAGACAAAGCGCATCATTTTAGTCGAGTATTTCGGTTAAGGAAGATTTATGACATTTTGTGGAGAAATGAGATATACGGAGAGACCCCCGATCGATGAGAATACACCAACTTCGATGATTTGTAGAATGAAGTGATGAACGTGGAAGTTTACTGAATTACTGAGTTGAACCCATTCTGATTACTAATTGGTCTAGGGTTGATGGGGAGGGTTAAGGCTCCGGTCCCTCGCTTATGCCGGCGATAACTCCGGCCGAATCGGAGGCGGCTGAGACTCAGTTCAACCCTAGGTGGACCCCGGGTTTTGCGGGCGCCAACCCTAATCCACGTGACCCATACTAGACCATTTGTCGTCAGCGAGCGGCGATTTGGTTGTATACACTCCCGCGCCCCCCGGTGCAGGCCCCATTCTCACCATGAGAAATTTTCACTCGCGGGTTTGCCTAACCTATCAGTCACCATGCCTCCCAAGTTTGACCCTAATGAAGTGAAGTTCATCTACCTCAGAGCCGTTGGTGGTGAAGTGGGTTCGTCGGCCGCGCTTGCCCCCAAGATCGGTCCTCTTGGTCTTTCCCCTAAGAAGGTGGGTGAAGATATCGCCAAGGCCACCAAGGCCATGCCCGGTATCAAGGTCACCGTGCAATTGAGAATCCAAAACAGACAAGCGACCGCTTCGGTGGTCCCCGCTGCGTCGTCGTTGGTCATTGCCGCGTTGAAGGAACCCCCTAGAGACCGCAAGAAGGACAAGAACGTCAAGCACAACGGTTCGATCCCCTTTGACGAAATCGTCAACATTGCCAGACAAATGAAGGACAAGTCGTTTGCCAAGTCGTTGGAAGGTACCGTCCTCGAAATCTTGGGTACCACCCAGTCGGTGGGGGCCAAGGTCGACGGCAAGCCCGCCCATGTCGCCATCGACATGATCAGAGACGGCTCGCTCGTCGTTCCTGAAGAATAGGCACAAGGGATTTAATAACGGGGTTGTATATTATTAATAAACATCGAATCGGAGTGTCCCTCCTCAGTGGGGGGCATGTAGTTTGCCAACACTCTGGTGCCAGCTTTTACTCTGTGACTGGTTCCTATTTTGGCGCAAACAAGATTGATAGCTCCTTACTCAACCGATTGGGCGTGATTTCCGTGCCCTCTCAGTTCCATCTTTCACGCTAACATCTCGTAAACCATCGTAAACCTTAACACTATTGCCATTTGCTCTCTGCTCATCGCATCGATAGCACATTTACGGTTGCTCTCTACTCATCCTCATCTCATCGATGACACATTTATGGTGATGACTATGTTGGTTGTTTACAACTCCGACTAATTCTGTTGACTATTCATCCAACCCTAATATCTTGCCAACCCTAATGTCTTGCCAACCCTAATGTCTTGCTCAACCCAATTAATTTTGGCGTTTTTAGGTCTTGGTTAAGATTCGATTTATGACATCTTCTCTACTTAAATTTGACGTTGTCAAGTTACATCAAACGCTAAGAATTAGGGTATCGATTGGGGGGTCATTACATCATTATATCACTAGCTACACTGGGGAATCGCACCACCCGGTAATTACCAGGTGCCGTTGTCATCATCAAGTCGAGATCATCGCGTCGTTGACCTAAGTCATCATAAAGATGGATGACGTCAAAGTTAATGATCTCGTCAAAGTATAGGGTACTTCGGACGACATACACTCCGTAATCCTCACACCACTCAAGCGAAACCGGTTGGAGCCGCCAATGCTGGTGATAGGTATCGGCTTCAAGCTCCGTCGGAAGCGAATAGTGAGGATAATCGGCGACGATGCGAGGCATGATAACGGTCTGGAAATGATCACTGGAGGTCACTCGCGTCAACGTGTGTCGCAAATCATGGTGTAACTGACCAAGCGACGGGCCAAACCCTGAATGGTTACCGTGATACTGGACAATCCGCACTCCCGTAGCCACGTCGGGTACTGGTCCCGTAAATGCTGGTGGTACTATCACCACCATCGACTCCGACACGTCGGATAATCTGAGTACGGAGTCAATAGTGAGCAGCAGCAGTGGCAACAGCATTACCATTTGGGAGATGGGAGCAGCCCTGATGGGAGTCGGGGTTAGCAATGCCCCTAGTGTGAGCACAAGCCACGGCCACGGAGTCATCATGGGTGGTGATGGATGGGCATCTCTCGGCACCGGTGACGATGATATATATAAATAAAAACCTTAATCACATCGGCATCGGCGATTTCGGGGGCAACGTAGCAGAGGCTTTCGGGTGGGTTGCGCCCAATCGGTACACGATGCGCGGGGACGGCGTCGCCGTGTACTGATGAGTGCAGATTATTAGGCGTACCCGGCAGCATCATACGGAGGCTGCAGCTGCATCGTGTCAGTGTGCCACATACGATGGGAGCCGAGGTGTATCGTTCTGAGGCGTTGACCGCCTTCTCTTGGCTCGTTTCATTTTGTTGGAAATCCGTCCGTAGGTATTTCGATTTGAATTTAACCGTTAACGTCGAATAAAGTCAAAATAAGGTGTGAAATCAGCCTGGTGACGTGTGGGATGTGGGACAGTCACCTCAAACATGGCACAATCTTGGCGCATGTATTTGGCACATTAACCGTCAGCATGCCCAAAGGGGAAAGCAATTCCTTCTGACCCACCACTTGGTCGGTGGGCTTGAGTTTGTTACAGTGGAGACAGCAATCTCAAACCAGCGGTGGTGGGGGGTGAATGCACTAGTGAATGCACTATTCATCATGGGGCTTGTTTTGGTTGCGACAAGGGGAAAGCCCCCCTCCTCATCAGGGCACCCAACGGATGTAGGCGATGATTGACGAAAACGGTGGTTGTGAAGCCATAAATTGACAACCACCACCGGTGATGTGACGAAACGACCGATGGATATTGCTGAGTATGACTGATGACACGTATTCGTCTACCGTCAAATAAACGTCGTCATGTCGAGGAATTTTGCAATGATGAGTGGATTTATAAATTATTTGGTTCCAATCGTTTAGTGGTTGTTTCCACTGACGAGTAGTTTCGTTTACTTCAGCCACTATTTATTCCGTCTATTGAGACATGGTGGTGTGTTCAATAGTGTAGAGGGATGTACCGTTTATTGAGACAGAGTGGTGTCTCCAATAGTGTAGAGATTTACCGTTTATTGAGACATAGTGGTGTCTCCAAGAGCAGACGAGGTACTTCATCGTCATACCATCTCATCCATTACGTGATTACATATTCCAGGTTTCATCACCCTAGAGTAGTCATCCTACTTGATCAATCCAAAACCTTGTACCTTACCTATAACCAAAAACTCATTAAAAAAACCAAAAAACCATATACGGTCTCCAGCAAACCGGGCTGGAAACGTCATTATCATATCACTTAGCCTGATGACGATGTCCCTCGCCAACTAGACGGTGATCATGGGTACGGGCGTCATCGCCGTCGCCAACAACGACTGGATGTAGCCGATGTCGAGGTTGATGCCATTAGCCTCAAAGTCCTGGATCACCACCTCCCGGGTCGCTGGCAGAAACCGCAACAAGTACATCAACGTATTGATGTCTTGCGACGTCACTTTGCCCCCTAAGCACTGGTAGATGACGGGGATGAGCTGGTGGGCCCGGTGTTCGTCGAGCGGGGTTTCGAGCTGGGAGAGGAGCGAGCGTAAGTCAGCCATCGATGGGGTGGGGAGTTGAGCGGCAAGGTGGCTGTCATTTATATCCGCGACGGCGAGGTTGCTGGCACCTAGGCCGGCGGCCGGCACCCCCGCAGCCGCGGCTGCTGACTATGACGGCGTCCTCATTGGCTGGGGGCGGACGGGGTCGGGTCAGCTGGTGATGGGTGCGGGCCGGCTCGGCCGATCCCGGAGCGATTATGATCCAACGACGATGACATCCAACGACGATTACCGACACCCACTACAGTAGATGGTAGCGGCGTTGATGCCAATGAGAGGCTAGTAGCTACGATGACGGGTAGGTGACGGAAACGAGAAGAATGGTGGCTGGAGAGGGTAATGGCGGGGAGATGTTGCTAATCGCCGTGTCCGGCGGAGCGGGTCAGCGCCATCGCCACCATCGTCATTGGCTCGTTGGTGGGGCGGAGGCCTAGTGCGATGCCGAACGTCGGCACTGAGTCGCATCGCTAGCGAATTGCGACGACGCTTCCCCGCTGAGTGATAGCGATCTCGGATAACGTAGTTTTAGGAATAAGTCTAAGTTTTCCTCGTATCTTTCTTTTGATAGATTAGATCCCATGGTATGTTAGTGGTTGTATCTTGCTTTTCCCCTGGCATGACCGTTGAATGGAACGATCCCAGGAAATCCCTAGTAAAAGATAACGAGGACTAGACCACCTGGCGTTGGCAAGTGGTAACCGACAAAATAGCCGTGTCGGTGTGCTGATAACCTCTATACCCGATCGATCAGATATGGTCCCACCGGCGTGCGCCTACCACTAATCCCACCACCAACAAAGGACAGCGACCGTCTAGGGACAGCGACCACCCTGTTGTCGATATAGTCCAACTGTGGATGTGCTCCAACTGTGGATATAGCCCTACTGTGGATGTACGCCAACTCTCTACTGTGGCGAGTCGTTCAACAATAGGAGCCCCGTGCGACAGACAATCACCATCACCACACAAACACCCACCACCATCGGCAACGACCATAACCGAACCACCATGGCGATAACGCACGTGTGCTCCCTTACGGGATCATAACGGACCCCTAAGCCAAAACTCACAATATCATTTACAAAGAGCGACAAAACTGTCTCGGTACTTTATCTGTGATAACCCCGGACGTCTCCTCCATCAGTGACTACATCTCTGTCCCTATATTGAAGTGTCACCCTTAATATCATCGTCATTACAAAAGTGAAGCCAAGTCACGTGCCAAATACACGTGACCCAGGCTCACCCCTGGCAGCATCACTCGTCATTATGTGCGCGCCTCTCACTCCAAGTAAACCCTGTGGCAACCTATCGTCCCCATTCCCCCATACTCCTGGTTGTTTGGCTTTTGGGGCTACCACTGCTGGACTATCTTCAACCTGTAACTTGGCTCGCTGCCGCTGGTGACCCGCTTGCTTGCTCCGTGTGCCCTGTGTTTCATTAACCCGCGTTTGGGCTCAGGTAGCCCTGTCGGTACTTTCCCTTGATCCCTACCTAAACCGCTAAAAACAACCCCCCCAAACCACCGCTAAGGACTTTTCCAACCCCACCGGTTACCCTCCATCACCAGCCCTTTTACATTACCTCACAAAAAACCCCAAAAAATCCCACTTTACCTAACCTCAGGACTTTGCCCTATTTAACGTTAGGACTTTGCCCTATTTAACCTCAGGACTTTGCCCTAGGTTTCCCCAAGAACCCCACATTCTCAGGACCTCCCTTTAGAGTTCGGTTTCCTTGTCCCAGGAAACGCCCTACATACCATCGCTACCAGGCTCGCCAGTCAACTACGTGATGTCCAAGGATACGATAGGTGCCTACACCATCGGCGCCGAGATCGGCAAGGGGTCGTTTGCCACCGTGTACAAGTGCTTGGACAACCGCAGCCACCAGGCGGTGGCGATCAAGCTGATTGTCCGCAGCAAGCTCAAGCTGCGCAAGTTGGTGGAGAACTTGGAGGTGGAGATCAGCATCTTGAAGACGATGCGCCACCCCCACATCGTCATGCTCTTGGACTACCACCAGACGACGCTGCACTTCCACTTGGTCATGGACTACTGCTCGATGGGCGACTTGCTGTACTTTATCCGCAAGCGCCACTTGTTGGTCAAGCTGCACCCGGTGATCGCCCTGTTGCTCGAGCGGTACCCGCTGACGCCGCCGCTGGGCCCGGGGCTCAATCCCACCGTCGTCATCCACTTCCTCCAGCAGTTGGCGCTGGCGCTCGAGTTCTTGCGGGAGAAGTCGTTGGTCCACCGCGACATCAAGCCCCAGAACCTCTTGTTGTGTCCCCCGGCCCACTCCGTCGACGAGTTTGCCGCGGCGGGCTACGCCGGCCTCTGGGAGTTGCCCATCCTCAAGATCGCCGACTTTGGCTTTGCCCGCGTCCTCCCGCTGACCCTGCTCGCCGAGACCCTTTGCGGGCTGCCCCTCTACATGGCTCCCGAGATTCTCCGCTACGAAAAGTATAACGCCAAGGCCGACTTGTGGCTGGTGGGAGCGGTGCTCTACGAGATGAGCTGTGGTCGGCCGCCGTTCAAGGCGCTGAACCACATCGAGTTGCTCAAGACGATCGAGCGGGCCCACGACCGCATCAAGTTCCCCCTGCCCCAGACGCAGGAGGTGCCGGAGCCGCTCAAGCGGTTGATCCGGCTGTTGCTCCGCTACAGCGCCACCGAGCGCATCTCCTTCGCCGAGTTCTTTGCCGACGAGTTGGTCACCACCCACCTCGAGGGTAATAACACGCCGTTGGCGCCGGAAATGGACGAAAACTTGTACATTCTGGAGTACATCCTGCCGCTACCGCAACGGCTGCTGCTGCCGTCGGCGCCCCACCACCCCCACGCCATGATCGAGTCCAAATTTGCCGAGGCGCCGCCACCACCGCTGGACGAAGCTCGAATCATGCAATTGATCGACAAGTCGTCGCCCCATCCTCCCGACACGGCGCCCACTGACCCCGTCAAGCTGGCGACGGCGCTGGGTATTGCCGACGCCGCGCCGGCGCCGCCGCTTACTCCTGCTGCTCCCGACGCCATGGCCGACTACGTGGTGGTGGAGAAGCGGGCGGTGGAAGTTAACGCCGTTGCCGACGCCATCACCCACGACCGCAGCGCCAGCGGCGATACTGCCAACCCCACGGCCCTCCACATCGTCAACCGGCGGCGGCCGCTGTTTGACCGGCGCATGATCTCGTTGTCGCCGCTGAGCGCGTTGCTGAAGGCGATTGGCCTCGCCCTGAACCGGTTGTTTGGCACCAAGGCCGACGACGACGGCGCCGACATCAGTAGTGGCGACGCCGCCGCTACTGGCGCCACCTTTTCCACCGTGATCAGCGCTCCGCCAGCGGTAGTGGCGCAACACATGGCTCGACCACCGGTGTTGCCGCCGCTGGCACGGCCGGCGATGCTGCTGCTGCTGCTGCTGCTGGTGGGCAATGGTGGTAGCAGCGACAGCGCCGTGCTCCAGCGGCTCGAGGCGCTTGCCACCAAGGCCCACGCCATCATTCTCTTTGCCGACGTCAAGTTCAGCCAGCTTGTGCCGATGCGTCCCGACGCGAGCGACGACGGCGACGGCGCCGCTGACGCCGTGGGGCTCCCGCTGAAGATGGTGGTGCAGATTCTGGAGGAAGGGGTGGCGTTGTACGTCAAGACGCTCCTGTTGCTTGCCCGGGCGATGGAGGTGGCGCTGGAGTGGTGGTACCACCACGGCATGCACGCCGGCGTCACCGCCAACACCGGCGCCATCAACGAGTTGGTGCAGTGGGTGCGCGACCGGTTCAACGAGGCGTTGGAGCGGGCCGAGTACCTTCGGTTGCGGCTCGAGGACGCCAGCGACGACGTGGGGGCGGCGGCGGCGCTGCTGGCAGCGCCGATCATCGCCCTGAAGCTCATCTTCGAACGGGGGCTCGAGATGCTGCGCAACGCCGCCATCAACGAGTTGGTGAAGGAGGACCTCAAGGGGTGCGAGTTGGCGTACCTGACGGCGATCTGGATGCTCGAGGCGTTGCTCGACGACGAGGGCGACGACGAGGCCAAGCTCGACACCCACGACCGCCAGATGGTGGAAAAGTTCATCGTGCTGATCGGCAACCGGTTGGCGGTGCTCCGCAAAAAATTGGAACTTAGTGTTTGACCGTGTGTGTTTTGTTGTTGTTGTTGTTTCGTCCCCGTGGCGGGATCGCTTGTTGATAGTTGAGACGTATTGTCGAATGAAAGAGCAATCAGGACCAGGTTTTGGCGTAAGTTGTCTGTCTTTCGCTCTACATCCTCTTCTTTCCCAGCTACAGTCGTCTATGATCTCTGAATCTAGTCCTCCTCCTCGTTTTAGGCATTTGTGACGTTGCTTTAGATATTTGTTAAATACTGGCCATCACCTTTACTTCTTGGGTTTATAAGGCTTATCTCACAATGATAGGCTATTATATGGTTACTACTACAGTGAAACGCGTACCGTAGCGACGATTGCATTATATCGTTGCATTAGCTTAATGGAAAATGTTAACACGGTGCGGTAATGAAGATGACTTGTTTAGTGGAGTAACACGAAAATGGTCGTACTGTCTAAGCCAACATTTGGATGATATTTAAGCCCCTTCAAGTTTATCATGACTCGTCGCCCAAGTAATATGGTTTATCTCAACAACCCTGACTACCTATTTTAACAAAACTCGATTTCTATTTGAAAAGAAAGCCAAATATTACGATCAGTGTTGTCGTGGAAGATGCGAAGTGACATATAGTAATCATTACTGGCTTCAAGAGGGACAAAGATGGCAACTTTTGACATGGTAATTGACTGGTTAGAGCAGTACAAGTGAGAGTTGGTTGAAGGTCGATTATTACCAAACTTTACACCAAAAAAATCGTCAAAAATACGCTCACTGGTATCCACGGGTTATTTAGTCACTAAATCACGGCAAATAATTTTTCTGTGATTTTTTTTGATGTTTGACATCGACGGCTGGGGTTTGGGGTTTTCTCGGATCATCGTGCCTAACCGTATATGAATTGACCTCAACTAATTGACGAAAGATGCACCAATAAAGGCGGTAAATGGAAATCTGAAACAACCATTGCATTCAGAACGTCTCTATCTTTATAGTAATCGGCTAATAAGCCTCAATTTCGAAAATTTTTGATACCGATCTCATGCGATCTGACGTTTTTTGAGTGGTCATTTTTGCGATTTATTCACTCGGGTTAAAGGCTTACGGAAATCAAAGCCACCTAGCAAGAAGTCGGCAGTTTGCTTTACAAAACCCAAGTATTGCTTTTTCTGCTTTTATTTGTAGCGAGCTCGTTATTGCACAGTTTACGTGTTTTTGGTGCGACCAACCCCTAGGCCGAATGGGCCAAAATCGACAAATCGACAAGTTCCGTCAAATGCCGTCAAACTTTGTCTAGGTGAAAAGGCCACCGGTTAAAACATAGTTAGCCATCTTTGAGTTGCTATTAGGTGGCTTATACCGTACTTTTCCTCGCAATACGCGGGGTCAGTGTGAGTTTTGGGGGTTCGCACCCGGGTCAAATGTTTACCATGGCTGCGGCGAGCCGAGTCAAATACTCTCGCCAACCCCATCTTCCAGCTCATCCATCGAAAACCATCAAACTCACCATATTTTTGAACATTGGCTTAATCGATGGCCACGGGTTTCTAGACCATGATGAATACCCTCAAGTGACCACATTAGGCGTGGCAATTGTCGTCAAAAATCACCATTTAGTTCAGGTTGCGAAACAACACATAAATATCCACCACAAGCAACCGTGACGCCCGTAGTATGGGTCTCGCGGTAGCGGGCGGACTGTTACCAATGTGGCAATCGTGTCTCTTGCCCATTGATGCCGTGAATGGCATTCGTGCCTTGGTTAACGTGTCGTTTAATCATAATAGCAATATAACCGGGAGCACAACACAACTTCATACTAATCCCTTTGAGGTAAGTTGCTGCACGAACGAAAATTCCACATTTAAAATGCCTCTAGGTTTAAGAATGATCAAAAATGGGTTTTCCAAATCATGGTTTGTCCGTCAGGCTACCATGTCGCCCTTCACGCCCTCAGTGGAAGTCATGCGCCTCTGGTTGAATTGGGAGGTTATCATGGAAAATCTAGTAATGCCCATCTATTTAACACCAACTATATCGTCGTTGAACATTGGTTGTGTGGTCCATTGTTACAATTGGGGGATCGAACTGTCCATTTTCAATTTTTACATTTTATTCGAAAATGATAGTATTCGGGAACAGGGGATATCATGAAATGCTACCCAAATCCCAATCACTTTGACAACAATATTAGCTATCACCGTAAAAGCCGTTGCGTTGGATCGAACGTTGTGGAATCATGCTGTACCATATTATCATAATCAAATAACCCAGAGAAGACTGTGTTTCTCCCATAAAAGGTAGAGGAAACCTGATCGACTCGATGAATACCAAGTAGCACTCGATGGTTAACACCTAACTCACTTATTATTCTGATGATTCCATCAGTACTTTTGTCACTACAGTCAAAAGCCAGATATTTGGGATTAGTGAGAAAACTACGAGAAATCAAGTAGACAAAACTCTAACCAATACCATCCACCAAGGTCCCACATAACCGACAGAATGGCCAGGTTACTTTGTGGCTCAAACCATCCCCACCATAACATCATCACGATAATGATGGCACGATGGTGAAATGACCTAGTGATACAGTCAATGGCGTACCGATCTATTTACGTATATATGAAGACGATCTAAGCTATGTTCACCCCCATCTACAACTTGCCGAGAAGTGGCCGGCTCTTCTCGTAAAGCTGTAAGTCCTCGAGGGTGGCGACGCCGTAGACAAACTTGCCTCCGGCCTCGGTGATGATGGCAAACGGGTTCCCCTGGGCGAAGAAGGCGTCGAGCTCTTCCAACGGCGTTCCCGGCGTCAACACCGTGTACTTTTTCGACGACGGTTGCGGGGTGATGATCTTGGTGTTGCGAGGCGTCTTGGCCTGGGGTTGCTGGTGTTCGTAGGCCCGCCGGGCCGTCTGGCTAAACCACATCATGTGGTTCTTCACCAACTCGCCTTTCTTCGGTTCGACGGCGTCGACGTTGAGCACCCCAAGCAACTTTTTGTTGAGTTCGTGGATGACGGGGAGAAAGGTGAACTCGCCTTCGTAGGCGGTCTCAAGCGCCTGGAGAATCGTCGTTTGCGGGTTGACCGAGATCGCCGGCTTGATGTCCAAGTCCTCGATGGTGGCGCCGCGGTAGTCCTTCATCGTGGCGGCGGGGGGCGAGGGAGATAGGGATGGGTGGAACGACCAATATGGGGTGGGGGTGGCACATGACTCGCGCCGCCGTTGGATCGGAGTCACCGCGGTGCGGCACGGGTGCAATGATGACGACAACAAATACGAGCCAGTAAAGAGAAGGTGAGCAATGGTTCCAGCTGGAAAAGTACGATAAAGCCTTTGGTGGTTACATCATCGAGTCTAGCGGAGTCTGTGTCGGTTTTTGCTGGCGTGGCACGATTGTTTTGTGGGTGAGACAACTGACTTGAAATTAACCACACCAAACGCAGTGTGCTGGGTGCCTTTTCCCGGACTTTTTGAAGATGGGTAACAGTGAGAGCAGAAACAGACGATCAAGCTTGATTTTTCATGGCTTCAAGGGGGTATAGAGTTCGAGATCACGCTAGAGTCGAGACCTTAGAGTGAGCGCATGGATGGCTAACTGATGGTGGTGTGGTGTGGTTAGCTGCAGGACGCGCACCCGTGCCGCAACCAGCGGAACTAATACCGGTGGTACGGGATTTGACTACCCTATACCCCATCAGCATACCTTTTCCGTTATGGCTAGTGGCTCTCCCGGTACGTTGATTTACGGTGATTTTCCTCAGTGGCACCTGACTACAGTGACGATACTAACCTTCTAGGCGGAAACTTCAGAGGATGGACTCCCACCCCACCCGAACGAGGATCGTTTCCCCTCGACCATTTGGGGGAATGTACCGAGTATATGAACAGCTACCTTAAGTGTATGAAGTATACCGAGAACCGCAACGCTCCCAACTGCCGGATCTTGGCCAAGCAGTATCTCCAGTGTCGCATGGACCACCAGTTGATGGAGAAGAGCGAGTGGGACAGTTTGGGTCTCACCAACCTTCCAGGGGAAAAGACGGCGACGATGAAGTTTGCCAAGGACGGCGATGGTGATCATGGTGGCACCAGCGGTGGCACTAGCGGTGGTACTAGCACTAACGCTAGCGGTGGCACGGCCACGTGATGGGTGCTACCAACCACATCCCTTGTACATAGATAGACAAATAGATACTTCCTATTTATTGTTCATCAATTAGATATAGACCCCACCCTATTTTCAACTGGTATAGAGCCGATGTGGAAACCAAAGAGCAAGGTGGTTGGGTGTGAAGTTACCAAGTATACCGTAGCGGGCCCAACGCCTTCCGTTTTGGTTTAGAGTCACGCTCGCCAGATATTCAATCGCAATCGCACGCTTTCAATAAACGTTTGTACTCTTCAGAGACCGGTTAGCTCAATTGACGACCATCGTAGCAACGGTCAGCGCCATGGCGGAAACAGACGACGAGGACACCCGTCCGGTGATGCCAACGGGGACCCTGGGCGACGATGCGGTATTCCTCGACGAAATTGCACGGCTTAAGATCGAGGACAGACTTGCCAATTGCAATCTTCCCTTTGACTACTTGGCCACACTGACCCAGTTGGAGATTGTTCGGATGGCAATGGAGGACTCGCAAAGACCCAAAGCCAAGGCGTCACCCCCCGAAGGGGACGTTGAACTCCGGCAGTTGCTCAAAAACATCACCAAGCAAAAGGTTCCGCGAGGATTTCCCGATATTGATTACGTCAAGGATTTGGATAAACGGGAGCAGGAAGGAATGGCAGCAATCATTCGACGGGAACGTTCGTTAACCCACGGCGTCATCATTGGCCATGGCCCGGGGCGTCATGTGTTCCAGCAGGTAAAAGCGATAATTGCCCACAACAAGGCGAGTCGCAAAGACTCTAACAACACTACCCTTCTCGTCACCCCGCATGAAGAGCTTCAGGTAATGAAATATCATATGGATGAGTGGTTTCCCGGCTTTCGCACTGCCGTGTATTACCACAAAGGCAAAGCCAAATTCCAGCTGTTTGAAGATTTCACCGAATTCGATATCGTCCTCACTACGTTCGGCGTCCTCCTGATTGAATTTGGGCGACATTTTGAGGTCGAGATCGGGCTTGAGGACGATATGTGGGTGCCGTCGCTGCATGATTTGGCCTATAAGCGCCGGCCCTACCTCCTGCCTTTGTATGACACTAACAGTGTGTTCCACCGGATCATCCTCGTTGAAGGTCAGCAAATCCAGAATTTGAGAATCCGCAGCCTGCGGGCGACATTGGCATTGCAAGCCCGAAACCGCGTTTGTATCATCGACCGCACTACGCCCCGAAGCGCCACCGACTTGTACGCGTACGTCCGATTCCTTAAAATCGCTCCCTACGACCATCGCTGGACGTATAAGGCGAAGATTATCCAACCCTTACGAAGCAAGAGCGCTGACCGCAGCGACGAATTCGCCGAGCTATATCGTCGCCTTGAGGCATTGTTGGTTGCCCTATACGTTGAGCAAAGGGGTGAGTCGTGGGACTTGGAAGCTTTGGCCAAGTTGCCGAAACAGCGTCCCGGTCCCAAACCACATCCAGATTCTCGGAGATCGAGAGCTAAGAGGCGGCAGCAGCTCAGGATGGCAGCGGCTAAGGACGTAGGGGCTACTTCGGATTGTGCTGGCAAAATGAAGGAAACCGAGGTCACTAATGGAACTTTGAAGCTGCCGCATCAACTGCCGAATGATGACACCCATTTGAACTTGCGCAAGGTGTCTGGCGGCTGGACTGTGCCGCCTCAGCCCGCGTCGACGATCATTGATGACGAAGAACCCACCGCTACACTGATCACAACCAAAGCCGGTGATACTGCCAGTTTGCTCGGTCAGCATACGTCCCCGAAACGTCCTGTCAAATGATGGATTTGACACAAGGGAATCGTTCGTGATTTCTATGTACTACTTTGATTAATAATCGACATTGATGATGACGGCCCTCACCGAGGACTTTCACACCAATGACTTTCACACCAATAACTGGTGACTCTGTTAAAATGAATCGTTTGCGTCGCTGGTAATTGGTTACACGCTACTTAAACACTTAACCATGGTCTCGTTCCGTTTACTTAACGAAAGAGGCCTTAGTTATTTGCTTGATCATCCTTCTAGGAACGGTACAATTGGTTTACGCCACCAAACATAACTACTTCTACCTCGACAGCTTCGAAAAACGTGTAGAAATTGACTCCTCCATTCGTGCAATACTAATACTTCACGATGATGTCTTCGTTTGGCGGGAAGGACATTGCGTAAATAATGGAATATACCTCCTATTCGTATGGCGTATATGTTGATGGTTGATAGTAGCTCCCAAGATCCGTTAACTCAGTCTTCTCGTCCTTCACAACCTTAGCAAATGATTAATAGATCTTTGGGTAGGCACAAGGTCTAGGGAAACTGCTCATTAGCGGAGAACAACTGGACCACGCTATGGTAAAAAGGATCGCGATGGACGACATGTTCATACTCCATCGCCGCCACCCGCTGGGGGAAACTGCGTTTGAGCCAAAACACCAACCGGTCCCGTTCGAGAGTAAACTTGCCGGGAAAGTCCTTGTAGTTGGCGGCACGTTGCTTGTAGCGGGATACGAACTGGAGCACCGGCTGGCCGCGCTTGGGACGAGTGTGAAGCCACACGTGCATGTGGTGCAAGTCCTCTTCGTAGAACTGGCGGTACTGAAACACGTACTCTAACAACTCGCTCCACAGGGGCAGCGGTTCGAGGCCCAGGCGGATGAGGTCGCCAAGGTACGTAGCTCCGTAAAACCCCCAGTAGTGGAACGGCACCTGGGCCGCCTGGAAGAGTTGCTGGATGCCTTCGAGCTTATCGCCGACGGCGGGGTCGTTGAACGTCTCGATCACCAACAGCTGGTCGATGATGGGGAGCTCGAAGAACTCCAGGGCCACGTAGGTGGGCGGCGGCGCCGTCACCACGAGGCGCGGGTAGTAGGTGGCGATGTCATCGACTAACGTCTTAGGCCGGTGGGCGTCGATGTAGCGAGAAAGGTCCAGCGAGTCCAAGTGGGTGTGGCGGAGTTTAGCGTGGATGTCTTGTTTCAAGAGGCGAATGACGTCGGCGTCGTCGGCGGTGGTGATAGCGCCCGGCGCCAGCGCCAGCGCCAGCGGCGCCATCGGCGCCATCGTCAGCGCCCGAAGGAGGACGGGGGTCAGCAGCAGCAGCACCGCCAGCACCGCCGTCGTCAGCGGCGCCAGCGCCACTGCCTTCTTCAAGATGGCGATCTCGTCGCTTTGCGCCAGCACCGTCCGTTCCAACGCTTCGAGCCGGCGCCAGAGGCTGGCGTCACCATTGGCCGGCGCCCCGGCGGCGCCATCACCAGCGGCACCAGCGCCAGCAGCGGCGGTAGCGGGAGGGAGAGACAACGTTAACTGCGATGGAAACCACGCCCCGGCGCCAGCAACGAAATGAGCGAGGGCAACGGGTCCCCTCAGAGGTGGTGGTGACAAATCAGCCGATGGGGCCACCGTGGAGAATGATGACGACGGCGCCGGCGCCGAACGCCGCGGCAACCGTCGCCCGGGCGCTTGTTACGGCGCGTCGCCCTGACGTTGGAGTGTGACGACGGTATGTCTGTTTCCAATCGCGCGCGTTCCTGTTTATAGTCAGGGGACATGCCGCCAGCAAACTCTAAATCAGCTGAGGAGGATCCCCTCCCATCTGAGGACAATACCCGTACACAGACCGTGTTACCGACCAGGGGTGTGGGTTCAGGGATACCACTTTAAGGTATGAGGCGACGCACCCTTTTTCTCCTTCATGCCGTAGCGTGGTGGCAGCCGCAGTGACGAACCGCCCCGTGTCGCTGCTGGTAAACGCCTTAGCCGGGACGTAGGCGTTTTGCTGTGCCGCCTCGCTGTCGTCATCGCTAGCATCTCCACTACTGTATTAATACCGTGAGTGACTACTGTATTAATACCGTGAGTGTTCGTTAGCCAAGTGACAAACGGTATTACCGTAAAAGGGGTGATGGTGACGTCCAAACTCGGCAACCAGGCCTATGGCCATTGCGCCGGCATTACTGTCGGCAATAGTGTCGGCACTAGTGTCGGCACCACCCGCAGATGGTCCGACGACAATATGCTAGCTGCTGGCGGCTTCTCGCCTACGCGCGTCGGGTAAACGGCACGTGCAGCAGCCTAAACACGTATGCGAGGGGACGGTTCGGCTCGAGACCAGCTGATCGAAGATTGCGTGGTTCCTGGTGCAAGGGGAGTGGCAAGGAGATTTGGGACGATGACAGCGCTACCGTCAGAAAGTAATGGGACGATGACAGCGCTACCGTCAGGAAGTAATGGGACGGTAGCTATGGTCGAGTAAAAGTCTCCTTGGCTATATCTCTCGTCGAGTTAATGCCATGAATTTTTTGGAATGGGAATAGTAGAATAGAAACGACGATACTCTCATCACCAGAGAAGAGAAAGCAGAGCCCGTAGAGTGTGCTACCATGCAAGTCAAAGATAAATGAATTACACTGAAAACGGTTTGAAGTCACTTTCACCACTGACGCAGGGCCTATCTGTGTCACACTAAATCTCGGGATTAGCCGGGGCGATCGAGCCGATTTAGTCAAGGTTTCGGGTTAGGAGGAATGGCAGCACCCGGCGGCATGGCCATGGATCTCATCGGTTTCGGCCCGACCGCCGCCCTGAAAATTAACACACCATTGATATGTGCTACGACCGATACAGACGAAGTAGTGGCTCAGGCGGTTTCTGTCGCCACGTCGTGGTCGGGGCGTTTGTAGCCGCCTTTCATCCGCTCCACTTCTTGTTCCAACGCCAGCTGCCACGGCTTGAGCTCGGGAGGGCGTGGGTACGACAAGAGCTCGTCCACCACCGCTTGCTTGGCCGGGAAAAGCTCGCTGTTGATCAATTCGTCGGCATTCAACAACCGCAGCACCGTGTTGGTGGATAAAAACCGCAGTTTGGCCGGCGGGAACCGGGCCATGGCATCGGCGGCCTCCAAGAACTTGTCAAAGGGAAGCTTGGCCAACGTTTCCTGGTCGAATTTGCCGCCGGGGTGGGTGGTCAGCCGCACAAAGTGCACAAACACCGGCCAGTGTTCGTAGAGCAGAAACTGGTCCAACACGTCGGGCTTGGCCCTCCACGCCAAGTCGGGGTTGAATTGGCGTGCAACATTGGGGTTGGCAAAGTCTACCTGGGCCAGGGTGTCGATGTCGTACAGCAAATCGCACCACAACCCTACGAGCTCGTTGGCGACAAGCTCGTCGGTGGTGGTGAGCTGGGCGGCGATCTGGGCTTTTTCCTCCGCTGGTAACGGGCAGCGGCGGTAGAATTGGGCCACTAGCAACAGCAAGAGGGTGTCGTCGTCGCGAAGGGTCCAGGCAAAGAGTTCTCGGGGCACGTGGCCGGCGGCGACGTCGGCGGCGGGGATCAGGGCAATTTCGTCAAGCAACGCTCCCACGTCGTCGGCCGACGTCGCCCGGCGCTTACGGTCCACGAGCAGCTGGTAGTCGTGGGTAGGGGACATGGAAAGGATCACACAGTAGTAAAGGTGACGGAAGTGAGGTGGATCGGTGCGCACTTTCGGGTCACATGACCCGTCACGTGACGTGGGACGATCAACAATAAAAAAAATTAATTAAATGTCCCTAGGGTCGAACATCACCGCGGCTGGGATTGTCGTCGCACCACTAACCTTGTTTTCCTCGTTGCCCTTAATGCGCCATGGGAAGCGAGACAAGGACGAGAGGTAGATGGCAACAACACCGATACGGCAACGCTAATATAGCAACGGTGGTTAGGGGATGATGGGGGTTATCGTGGCCATCTTGATCTCAGGGGAAAGACGATGGCAACAGTCACTTTAGCACGCATTTGTGGCACCGGGCGATGGCTGTGGCCATTAGCCTTATTTTTGTTTCTTTTCCCTGTTGTCGACCCCAAAGGGGACAGCCGCCTCCCCCAATGTGGCAACGCGCCACGCGTGTGGCCGCACACGAGCCCTGGGCCTCTGACCTCAATGGAGGGTTATAGGGACAGCAGATGGTACCAGGTGTGGCGGCAGCCGATCGGGTTTCTTTATCTCCTTAACCCCGCAAGGTACACCTATCCTGATTCGCTTAGATCGACTTCACCTATCACTTTACTTACGGCTACCTCCCGCCTTTACCATGTACTAAACCATCGTGGTGAAACATACTCTGAAACACGGGCCCCCCGGCTATATAAGCTCCATTCCCTCTCGTCGCGATTTCCTCAGAAATTGGTCCACGAATGTCGGGGCGGCCTGGCATTGTTTTTTTTTTTTTTTTTTTATATCTCTCGATAATTTTTTTTTCGCGCTTGGCTGCCTGCAACTTGCCGGGTGCTCGAAATTTTCGTCTGTGTGCAGGAGGTTACCTTTAAGGCATCCAACCGCCAATTCGAGGTGCGGTGTCACTTTCCCCCATTTCCCCCCCTAAAAGCCCGTGTCGTCGATAGGACGGGAAACTACCATGTCTGATCTCAACAAAATCGACAGCGAGGGGACGTTGAGCGAGGCCACCGTGGCTACCGACGCTGCCGACGCCAACCTGGGGTCGGCTAAGCTCCACTTGTCCCAAAAGCAGGACCAGCCGCTTCCCCCAACGCCCGGCGAACGCCAGGCCCACGGCCAGCGCCACCCTCCTCGGCTGACGCTGCTGGCGCTGCTGCTGAGCCGGATCCACACCGCCGAAACCGCAGTTAATCCCAACCACAAACCCGCCGACTCGGGGACCTCCCTGGCCCCTGAGGCCAAGCCGGCGAAGAAGAAGAAGGACGACGATCCCCTGGACAAGGAGTACCGCGAGATCGCCAAGAAGTTGTTCAACGAGGAGTTTGTCTCCATCCAGCCCGAGGAGTACACCCAGTTCCTCGCCGCCAACGACGAGGAGCTGCTGAAGATCCGCAACCACTACATGGACTTGTTCAAGTGGAACGCCAACTTGTTGACGCTGACGCGGATGCTCTGCTCCAAGCTCTACCTCAAGGGCGAGTCCCAGGAGATCGACCGCATCTTGCTGTCGTTCACCAAGCTGTACATCAAGCAGCACCAGACCAACGTGTTTTGCACCCGCAACTTCGAAAAGATCTACATCATCATCTACTCGTTGATCTTGCTCAACACGGCGTTGCACAACTCCGAGTTGAACAAGAAGCTGAAGATCTCCCAGGCCGACTACATCAAAAACACCTTCACCACCTTCATCCAGCAGAACCCCAAGTCGCTGAAGAACTTGAGCATCAAGCAGCGCATCATCATCGAGCGCGAGCTTTCCAACTACTACGAGCTGTTGCTCAAGGACGAATTGCACTTGAAACAGCAAGGCGACGTGGCGGCCCCGCGCCGCGACCCGGCGGCGCTGGCGCCCCCGACCCCGGCGCC
>JAKTSL010000143.1:0-25611 GCA_030580175.1 Diutina pseudorugosa
TTGTCCCGTCCTCGATTGCTAGCACGTCCAGTTCCAGGCATAATCACATCTGGTTCCAGGCATGCTCCGCTTATCTCGGGTACGTTTATGGTACATCAGCAGACCACGTTAGGTGAGAGTTCTAATCGTGGCATCATGGTGTAAAACAACAACATTCGACGGCTGGCATGGCGTTGTTTCGCGAATTCTTCGAAGCTTTCCGGTCAACAACACCATGCCAGCCGATAGGTCACAACATTCGCTCTAGCCACTACGGCGTCTGGTAGTTTTGGCGAGCAGGTCAACAGCAACAGCAACAGCAACAGCGGCGTCATCAGGCCATACCAACTGGTAGTGTTGGGTGATGGCGGGCTTATCATGGCCTTAGGAAGTGGAGGGGTGTCCATCAGTTCGTTCAGCTCATGATTTAGTTTTTGGGCAAGTTAGGTTTAGGAAGAAAAATCTTCTTGGGGAAAGGGCCCTTTATATGAACATGTGGGAAGAAGGAGGGGCAGGGGGCGTCCTGGATACAAGCCAGCGGGTCACACATTTCATACAAGGGCCATTGTTTCGTTGACTTGTCGACCGTGACTTGTCGACCCTGGGTAAGGTGCATCCGCGTGCGTTTAGACCCGATCAAGTTTAGTTTTCTGGATTGTGTTTGGACCATCGTTTTGTACGGGTCAGTAGGATCTCATGCTTACTTCCCCGGTGTCGATACCGTGAAAACTGATGGAGATAGTATCCCATGTATGGGCGATGTGGCAGTGTCGAAATATTTTTCAGCTTCGTTCGTTTGAGAATCTTGCTTCCGCGATCCTAACCGTTACCCGCCCCCATATTATTTTGCACCGTTTAGGTACGGCCATGCAAAACCCAGTTTAGGCACGACTCGGCGTTGTTGTTCTAGGCCTTCCCACAGCCCTAACACAACCGCCTAGACACGACCCCCGGCCCGTGCTATTGTCCTTACTCTGAAACGGTGATGCACGGCTGATACTGCGACTGGCTAACATCGCTAAAGCTTTACCACAATAAGGCCAATGTCATGCAACAAACGGCCTCTACAGGTCAATCATCTACATTAGCCATCACTGAGGTGTATTGACTCATATTTGTGCTACATGGCTTCCCCCTTCTGCTTGATGTCGACATTACCAATATGTAACACCGCGCAATTCTGAAACCAACTTCAAACACGGCGTGATATTGAGGTTGTCAGCGCAAAACCAATAGCAAAACCATTTTGGGTGGATCTTGATTGATAGGCAAGCTATTCAAAGACCATCCCACACCTTTGATGCTCGACAATCCATAAGATTGAAAGCTATTCATGTTCAAGATATCTATCATTGAAAAATCTACGGTTCCAACTCATCAATGGCTGTTATCATCACTGAACTCAAGGCTTGGTGATCAACTTACCGGGACAATTACTCTGGAACAACCAGAACCACACTTCAGGAACCTTGGTCAAGTCCCCAGCGATGTCCGCCACTTCCAGTTCGTCCTTCATCTTACCTTCCATCATTTCCTTACTTAAAGCAGCCAATCCTTACGGGAAGTCCTTCGCAAATCCTATAAAGATGAACCCTTAAACTGGCAACCGGTTGGTAATGATTTCACCCCACCGAGTCACGTTCATCTTCGAGTGGTCGTTGGAACCGGAAATGGCACCACAGGCGACAATCCGACCGTATTGCTTTACTCGCGATAAGCAAACTGTTCCCCCTATCACTGTCAAAGTACACATCGGCAAACTCGCCATCGAGAGCTTGGTCAAGCTCGGCTTGCAAGTTGCCCAGCCCGTGGTTGATACATTTATTAGCCGCAAGCAGTTCCACTAACTTACACTTGTTATCGGAACCAACAAAGCCAATGGCCTTCTTGGCGCCAACGAGATGCTTAGCCACCTGTACAACCATGGAACAAGTGTCTCCAGAAGCTGCCAACACATGATGCTTTGTCCCAGCTGCAATTGGCTGACCTTGGTGGTATCAAATTAAGCGGTAAGACCAGTCATCCCATGAGTCCAACAAGTAACAATTTATATTCTATGGCTCCAGCAATGGTCTCTATCACCTTAGAGCAGTTAATTATGGTAGCAACATCGGATAATGGACAAGACTTAAAGATCTAATGACTAAGGTCTGCGGTTTGGGAAGGCACATATGGTTTGACTTAGGTGACTAGCTCATCAGTAGAACCGTCTACGGCGTTAGCACCAATGTGATAGCTCGTAGAAACAATTGACGCCCATTACCATGGTATTAGTGCTAGTAAACTTGACTAAATGGGGTCAATGACGTCATAGCTGATTGCGTCAAATGTAGGTATTGCAATGTGTGGAAGAAAACCACTAATTGAGCGAAACACATCGAGGTAATGACCGTTTACTGCGGCTGATATATATTATACAGCAATTGGCCTCAAGACCAAATATGTTTAGTTCCGATTTTCTGAATTTTCGACTTTTTGTCGTCATTTTAGTTCTCAGTTTTGCATTTTTTCTCCAAAAAGCGAAAACTGCGATTTATTCAGTCTGGACAAGGGTTAACAAAAACCAAAGCCACCTGGCAAGAAGCCAGCAGTGTGATCTACAATAGCTTAGTATCACTTCTATGCATCCATTGGCATTGAGCTCGTTATTTTGAGGTTTACATTTTTGAGATGCGGCGATTCTTAACAGTGGGACACCCCAAAAAGCTTGACCGTGGTTTTGGCCTCCGGGATCCCCCGAGGTCCTTCCGGGATCTTCCGGGCAATGCCACGCGATCCTTGGATGTGGTAGCCGTTCCTTAGGCCCCCTCTCCGGAATCGAACCCTTATTCCCCCTTACCCGTTGAGATCACTGTAGGCCACTACCCTACGGTTCAATTGATAGGGCAGAAGTTTTAATGGCTTTAGGTGGATATGTTCACGGCTTAGTGCACGAATGCGCAACCCAAACTAAATGGCGAATTTTGACGGCAGTGGCTACGCCTTATGTGGCCACTTGAAGGTGCTCATGATAGTCTAGAAACCCGTGGCCATCATATAAGCCAATGTTCAAAAAATAGATGAGATTGATGGTTTTCGATGGTTGGAGCTGGAAGCTGGGTTGGCGAGAGTATTTGACTCGGCTCGCCACAGGCATGGTAAACATTTGACTCGGGTGCGAACCCCCAAAACTCACACTGATCCCGCGTATTGCGAGCAAAATTACGGTTCACGCCGCCCGGTAGCGACTCTGAGATGGCCTACTATGTTTTAGCCGGTGGCCTTTTCATCTAGGCAAAGTTTGACGGAATTTGACGGAACTTGTCGATATGTCGATTTTGGCCCGTTCGGCCTAGGGGTTGGTCGCACCAAAAACACGTAAACTGTGCAATAGCGAGCTCGATACCAATGGATAGAAAAAAGCGATACATGGGTTTTATAGAGCAAACTGCCGGCTTCATGCTAGGTGGCTTTGATTTTTGAAAACCTTTACCCAGTCTGAATAAATCGCAAAATGGAGGACTCAAAAAACGTCAGATCGCATGAGATGGTTCCAAGATTTTTTGAAAATGAGGCTTATTAACCAGCTACTATAAGAATAGAGACGTTGTGAATGCAATGGATGTTTCAGATTTCCATTTACCGCTTTTGATGGTGCAATCTTCATCAATTCATAATTTATGGTTAGGCGCGATGATCCGAGAAAACCCCCAACCCCAGCCGTCGATGTCAACTGTCAAAAAAAATCACGAAAAATTATTTGCTGTGATTTAGTGACTAGATGACTGGTAGATACCGATAGGCCTATATTTGGCGATTTTTTTGGTGTAAAATTTGGTAGTAATCGATCTTTCACTTACTATCACTTATACTGGACTAGCCCGTCAATTAGCATGTCAAGCAAATAGTTCACGAGTCCAACAACAAACAACTACAATTTCTTGACTTCAACAATAGTTTTCGTCACCTTAGAGCAGTTCATTATGGTAGCAAGATTGGATAAAATGGACAAGTCTTAAGGATCAACAATACACTCACCATTTTGGGAGCTTTGGCCAACAACGCCGTTGCCTGGCCCTGGAGAAGGTCGCCAACAACCCCGACACCGCCGACACCACCTCAGCATAGACTTCGTCCAGCAACGCGCCGGTATATCACACGACGCGTTGAATGATAAGACTCTTAACTCGAGATTCGACACCGAAGGACATAACAAGCCGCTCAGGTTATCACAATGGGGTGCTAACAATATCATCAGCAACCCGATGGATCCAGGGAGCATTCAAAAGGCTACTTTTATCGGGTATGATTGATTTGTGAACCAACATGTCGATAGCTCTTGATCAGCTTGGGAATATTTCAAGACAACAGCCAGCCATGAACTATGGACCAACTCTGATGACAGTACGATGGAAGTTCACGAAGCACTCCACGAGCTTGCATTTCATTCAACAGTTCGATTGAAATAAGTGAGGGTATGGTACACCACTTGCAAGTCACCAAACTTGAGGTAGCGAAGCCTTTTAAAGACAATATCATACAACGGAAGAACTGGACTCATGCTACTAAACGCGGAGAATGACAAGTTTCAAGCAAAACTGAGGTTAATAAGTGTATGAAACAAAGTGTGTTGAAACCGGTGGACAAAATCCCGGAAGGTTATAAACCGATTCCACCCATGTGGAACCTGTCTTATCGGAATATAGTCGCACCACCAGCTCCACCACCACCTTGGGCACCTGCGATGTCACCAGCGGGTGGTGGCTCAAGGTCAATAACACCAAGGGCCAGTAGCAGCACCGCACCCGTTCTTGACGACACGACGGTGGTCACAAGTGTAACCGGGGTATGTGTACGCCTTTGTTCTACAGAGTACTGCCCCCAACTGGGCCACGCCCGTCAATCTTTTCACCTACGCCACTAAGATATGGGGATAATGATCGTCAAGTACCATGAATTGAACCAAGGATACGTTAACGAGTTCAACCTAAGATTGAACAAACCCTAAAATTTTCCTTGGTGCCTTGGTGTTTACGGGGATTGTTATTCGATATCGAGTGCAACTGGTCCAACACCCATCGTCTCTTGCTGGTGGATCTGGAGAAGAGTATGGGCACCAGTGGCTACGACGAGGTGAATGGCTTGCGGGTGAATAAGCGATAGTTTAAAATCCATAATACACCTCACCCCTAACTCTTAGATTTCCTTTGATTACGTCAATAACTAAGATAGAATCGTATATATCCAACAGCTACATTTACTGATCACAATCACATCATGTAATAAATAGATACAATATCAATTTCAGATAACACATTGACTAAAAAACAACCGTACATATCACCTTTTCAGTTCCACCACTTGAGTCGACCGTGGTATTCAAAATTTATTCACTCCATGAAGTCCAAGTACAACCACTTCCACCCACTAATCGAATTCACATAAAACGAAATCTTATGCTTCAGGGATCCCAAGAACACGATGTTGCTACCTTGAAGGGTATCATATCAGCGCACCGAAATCCGTATTTAAAACCATCATGATGTCCTCGAAATCGTCAACAGCCCGATCGTACCGTTGGAGATCTTCTTGACTAAGAGTGGCATGGGTATGGACAATCTCCCTGTACCGCTGGAAAAGTCTTTGGGTTGCTTCTCTCGATTGGGCATCAGCTTCAGCCCGGCGAAGCTTGGTGTTTTGTCTGGTGGTTTCGCCTCTGAGCTTCTGGTGTAATTCCAATGCCACATTGTCAGTGTCTCGCAAGAAGGAGAGGCTGGCCTCGTCAACCATGGGCACGATATGGTGGTTGTCATTGGAAATCACGACATCATTGAGGACATGATAGAACTGAACATTGGCAGTACGTGTTGAAGCCTCAAATTCCTTATCCAATTGATGTATACCGACGAAGAACGTCTTGAAGCACTGACGATCGTTATCGGTCCGCAATTGCGCCGATACCACTTGAAACACCGGTGAATCAAACAAGGGGAGATGGACGGTGGGTTGATTGGGTTGATTGGGGCGGTTGGGTTGATTGGGGTTCGATTGAGATCCAGAGGTGGGAGTGGCCATGGTGAAGTGATACAACAGGATAGTTTGCTAATTTGGGTGCGGACTCAAAGCCAATGTATACAGCCCCCTAAAATCAATTATGGTTTGGAACAGCTCGAAATGGTAACTTGAGAAAGTCGAGGAACAAAAGAAATAAAAAAAATTGGTGCCGTTCTTTGTGTAAGGAAAACACACAAACAAATCTCTCTTTGCCTAATGACAAATGAGATAATGTAAGATCAACATGTTAGCTTCATTTTTTTTTTTATGTCAAGTCCAAAATTGGCTAGACATAACTTTTTGCTAACTTGAGACTTTATGTGAAACCAGACCATTTTACTCGCAAAAATTGATACAAGTCCCATAAATGACTATTATAGACTTGGAATCAATCGTTTCGGTTATCTTGGTTGATTATAGACGAGGCGTGGCTAGTCATTGGGCGATGCGTTAAGCAATTCTCATGGTATCAGCCACCACTCCGTGAGCAATGACGTCAACACCGGCCCCAGTAACTTGAATCACCAACAGGTTAGGGTAGCGGCCAGTTTTAATCAGCACCACGTTGTCGGAGCCCTTAAGCCCGGCTAATGGATGATGAAACCCGTACTTGGCAAATCCCACCTGCGCTTGACCAGTGGTGGCACCAACCTTACCGACAAACCGCAACACCTGGTTATTGGTAAACGTTTCATTCCTGATCATTGGCATTTTGTCGTCGTATTGAAGCATCTTTTCCACGAATTCCGCTACCAGCAACACCGACTCAAGGGGAACCGGGATCAACAGTCCCACCTTGAACGCCGTCGGCAGCTTAATGGAAACACCAAAACAATAGTGTTTTTTCTCGCCACGTCCATACCGATGGTTATGTTGACGTGGCCCTTGTGGCTGGTCTGGAGGAAGATAGATCTAGCCGTTGCATTTCGTGATTCGCAGCGATTCCCACCGTGCGCCAATACGAGATGGTAGGACAAATTACGAGAAATCCACAAGGGCCTGAAACACCATAATCACGAACCAAAGCTCATAAATATACATACCTTGAGGTAGTTTGCCAGGTTTCACCGACGCCGCTCCCCTTACATTAACATCTCGTATCACTTACTGCAAGCAACATTTGGTCACGTGCCCGGATCCTCGATGCCCCATTTCGGTTTTTGTCCTACCACACTGATGCGTCCACCGATACTATGGGGTTGACGTGAACTCCACTGCCATTCGTCCCCCGACACCCGGAAGCCATCAGAAAGTCACGCTCGAGCTCTCGTTACGCCCAGCCTACGAGACCATCCACCAGAGAGCCATACAGTTGCGATCGTCCGTGACTGAATACATGGCTAACGTCAATTGAGTCACTCCTGGTGGTCAGAAAAAGGGGTGTGGACTATTAATGGCTTGCAATAAGTGTTATTTTGTGGTTACTACTATCAAATATGTCTCAACGGTTGTCGGAGGGAGTTAGATGAACCTCTGAGATGCTACGTGACGAAACTCTTCCTCCCGGAAGAGATGACGTACCCAGCCCGCAAAATGTACCTGTCAACATCGCCGCTGGGTTTATATCGGGTGCTCTGAGTGCCGTTTTGGCTGCTCCGTTCTTCTTGATCAAATCTCGGATGTAACCCTTTGATAAAGCAACTGCGTCCTTGGGTAACCTAGCCGTGAGTCACCAAACTTGTTACAAAAATGCGTGGAATGACATTTGCTTTATTTATCGCTCGGAAGGCTTGTGTGGTCTTTATCGCGGGGTTGATGCTGCCATCCTTCGGACGGGGACGGATTCAATGGCCCAATTGCCCATTTACAATTACACCAAAAGATTTTTAGTGAACTACAACTTGATCAAGAAAGAAAGCAAGGTTTCCTTTCACTTTGTGTTATCACTAATGGCTGGCCCCGGTGTGGCCGTAATGATGAACCCATGAGATGTGATTTTGACTCCGGTCTATAATCGGTGGTGTCCTTGCTGTATCTACAGTAAGCTTGTTCTTTGTCGGCTACTATATCGAATGTACCTCTGAGTGAATTGAGGCACACAACTTCACAAGACATCATCAATTAGAACGATTGTCATCGTCCTCAAGGTACCGTGTCTAAAAGTGAGACAATTGCAGGGTACCTCAAGTTACGTTTTGATTGTGTTTGAGTTGACAATGTGGCCGACGAAAACCGCGAGTACCTGTGTACCTGAGTTGTTTAGAAAGCACCACCCTTGTTTTTTTTTCGTTTAATGTCTACTGCATCAGCGACAATTGTGCCATCATGAAATGAGTTGGTGGAAGGTGGCAACAACGCTCACTATCACTTTACCGATACCGCCACTAAAGGTGCTGCCGACTCGCTAGCGATGATGCTCATTACACTCCTACCTCACCGCCTTACATCGATTATAGTCCCATCTCAAAGGCTCCGAACTGAGCTTTACTACTGTGACTTTGAACCGTATCGGCAACCGAATGGTCGTGTTGTGGCTTGATGGCAAGATCCATAACATTTTGCATACAAAGATTCTGATTGGTCGGCTCTGGGCTTAGACAATTCCAATTTGTGAATACCAGGTAACAGATTCACAGGTTTTCAAGCACTGACTGTTTTCAATTGGTTGTACTGAAATTCCCGGATGTGCTTTTCGTACTACTCGCCATATTAGATCATGAGCTGGTAATTCAGTGAGGAGAATCCCGTTCCTCGGTATCTCCTATGCTGGGTGATAACACCTCGTAATGGTTTCCTGAATCAAAGCCAGAAGTAGACATGCCCTATAGTACCGACGTAACCCAACCGATAAAGGCTAAATTGAACCGAAAGTTGATCACCTGACTACAATATACATGATATGGATTGTGAGCATTTCGACAATTATTTGAACAAGCCATATAGCTAATGGTGATTACATGTTGCGGTGGCATTTTTGGCCATAAGTATGATGATAAAACTCACTTGAAAAGCGACAAAGTAACCGAAGGCTTCGTGAATGATACACGACTCCAAAAGCCAGTATGTTGTTTGATTAGTGGATGTGTATCATGAATCGCTTAAAATAGCAGTCACCGAATTCATCCTGAACAACGAAATCGACACTTGAGGTCGACTCCGTTCTCGGGCCGAGAGTGGAGACGTAGAACAAAACATCCCCACTACGGTTACGAAGACTTAGTAGCCTGGTGCAATCTACAACCCTACACCGTATCATTGACAACTCATTCACTATATGCGATGCTCAATCACTAGTACAACAGCCCTTAGGACCGGGGGTTCGCTTATTCGGGCGGAGGCACGTACACCGTCATTTGAGACATATTTTGGAAGCCCAACTGTTCCGCTGTTGCTCGATTCATGCACTCGACATGTTTGATCTTGGTGGCATCGTTGACCCGCAAATCTCTTTCACTTTGGAAAGCAACATCACCTAATCTGAGCTGTTTCACCGAAGCAGGAACGTTAAGCTTATGCTCGTCCGTGAAACGAGCGCTTCCGATCGTAAGCGACCTCAACTTATGATACGTTGTGTCTCTCTTGAAAAATGGGTATTCTTGAGAGATAGATAACTTGTCAACATATATCTTTTCCACCATCGAAGGTACATCTCCAACACGACCGTTTCCGAAACAGTTCAACTCTTGACACACGATGCCGTTGGTGTCTTTGAGGTTGCATTCAACATTGAGGACCTTAGTAATGATACTTGGGGTTTGGGGGAGCTGAACCCTGCCGCGTAACGTCACTTCATCAGCCACAATCGACATTTCGCATGCATTCACGACTTCAAGAATAACAGACTTGAGAGGATGCTTGAGAATAACATCCTGAGCTCCGCACCGCATATGAAGATGACGTAGCTGGGGCAAGGCCTCTAAAGGAATGGAGGCCAGAGCCCATTCAAAGGACAACTCAATCAAGCTGGGAACTTCAAGCTTTCTGAATTCGGTCACCATAGTCGCTATCAATGAAATAAGGTTGAGGCAGACGACGGTCACAGGCCCCATATAGGATACTAGCAAACGTTTAAGGTTCAGTGAATTCACCGTAAACTGACGGTCATTACGTCTCACGGTTAATTGTGTGTACCCAAAAACCTCGAGCTGTTGTGGAATACCTTGCACATCCTTGTCCAGATATACCATGAACTCAATCAACTTGGGCGGCAAGAGGAAGTGCTCGGTAATTACTTCGTTCACCGTGATGTGTAACACTTCCGCTTGAGGGAGGAGACTCATGTCACTGACAAAAAGTTCCGGACCCTTGAGCGAGTCCAACCGGGCCAATTGTTCAACGGTGAAAAATTCGCTGACGTCGCCACGACTTCTTAAGCGGGGTTGAAACCACACTTTTTTGAGACTGGGTAAGTGGAAACCCCGCAAGTCCTGAGAGGCATTAGTAAACGTAAGTTCCCGCAACTGATCAAAGTTATGGTGTTCACCGAAACGGAAAACTTTCGCCGTGACAATTTGTCTCCAAGAAATACGGATGAAGTAAAAGCTCAAGACATGCTGAAGGTTTACATGCCGCGACAAATCAGTCAATACCGGTTTGTCAACGTCAATGGTGGTGATCAGTTGCGGCAACATTAACCCACGAATGTCACATTTCTCACTCTTGAAGTGGGTAAGATGAGTCAAATGTGCAAAGTTGGGAGGAGTCACGAACGTACAGTTGATGAGAGAAAGCTCGGTGACTGACTGTGGGATGTCTTCGGGGTTGATATCGGAAATCCCCGTCATCGTTAAGGCGCGGATGTCATTGGGGAGGCCCTGAAGATTAGCCCGGGCAACAATATCGGGGTTGTTGTAGCCCTTGGTTACCGTCAACGACAACAGTTTATATTCGACATTGGTGACAAACCCCTTAGTTTGTGTCAAAAGCCCCACTGGAGTCGTGACGTGGACGTGTAGCGGTAACGGCGGAAGTTTGGCCAACGTGGAAAAGCCGATCTTGTTGACATCGCCACCAATGACTTCTTCGGAGGTAGCCTCCACCACCCCACACCTTGTCAAGTAGTAACGTGCAGCGTCTCGGACCGTTCCACTAAACCAATAGACATCGTGAAGGTGGCACACTGACACCGGATCAAGAAACAGAAGGATTTCCAGAATGATTTCTTGCGGGAGTCTTTGGAGATTGAACTTGGATTTCTTCTTTTTCACCAAAGTACTGGCGAAAAAAGTACTAATGATGTGACGACAGAATAACAACAACAATCTTAACAACAACAATCTTAACAACATGTCAGGCCTCTCCCTTTACTTTTCGTCTGATGTTGGGAGAGAGGGTGGCGTCGTCTTCATGCAAGCATCATACATTGTTTCAGATTTGCCCAACACAACCCACCCGCACGGCGGTGATTACCAATTACGGCGGTGATTACCAATTACGGCGGCCGGTACGACTGGTGCTATTGCCGCCTTTCTTTTGCGGGGAAGCGGTGTTTCAACTAACATGTGCCATGCTTTGCACAATCGTCTCCCACACCACCACCTTATCAAACACAAACTGCAAATGACAACAATGTAAAGTGTTAATTCAACAAATACTGCTAGAAACTGCTAGTGATTATTCCAATGACCACGATGCCATTCCGTATTGCGTTGGTTGCTTGATCCAGTGAACTCAACGTTCACTTGACCATATCACCTTTTGTTTATCACTTTCAATCCATCTGGACTTATCACCATACCAAGACCTTCGTGCATCGTTCGGCTGCTTCAAAGGACTGACAACAAGCATTCCCATAGCCTGATGATTGGTCTATGATCAGGAAGTGCTCTGATGCCACACACAGCGTAAGTGGCCCTCTCTGGCACCACGGCCTTTATCGATGTATTCAATAACCCACAGTACACACAGGCTAACCGGGTCAGGTCCTTGGAAATGTTGGAAACCAGCAGTGGTGGCTGGTATCCGTCCTTCTTTAGGCTTTGCCATCGTCATGCGGTACTCGGTGGCAACGAGCACTCCGCGCTTCTCTTAGTCTCATCCACGATTGTAACAATCATCTAGACCTCATGTATCGCTTTCCGAGCCGTATATTCCATGCTCATCGATATTGTAATGCCGTTGGGTAGTGTCGGGCGTAGTCGCAAAGATGCTCGACCAAT
The DNA here is from genome assembly GCA_030580175.1 of Diutina pseudorugosa. NCBI lineage: Eukaryota > Fungi > Ascomycota > Pichiomycetes > Serinales > Debaryomycetaceae > Diutina > Diutina pseudorugosa. The sequence continues at coordinate 12,111 of JAKTSL010000143.1, forward strand.
CGGGAGATGCTATGACGTCAGCCGTGTGTGCAGTGCCCATAACCGAAAAATGTTCGACGGGTGATGGAAATACAGGGGAATTTTTTTCTATTCTCAAAATTGCGGGTTTTTTTTTTTTTTTCAAGTCCGGTCTAACAGGAAAAAGTTTCGTTTTCCCTATAAAACAATTCTTCGCATTGTGATATAAACAAATCAGCCCTATCCGCAGCGTTGTTGCGCGCAAATAGGAATTGTCTATTTGATCAGTGAGATTTGATTACCTTTCGCACTTGGAATTGAAAACCGAGGGTTGGATATTTGTTCCGGTATCATGCGCACTTAATTCCGAATTTTTGAGAATAGAAAAATTCTCCTGTATATAAGCAAGGGTTGTTTCCAAAACGGGTTGGTCTGTAAGCAGGTGTGTGTGTATCGTAATGGTTTAAATGGACTGTATAGTTCATGCGGCACTATATGCCGTCGCGCACCATTCAACCTAATCATCGCTTCGTGAAGTTCTAACATTGGGAAGAGTGGGATATGCCTTAAGACTAGGCATTGACCATGAGCTCAGGTAAAGAATCCACGGTAGTGGCGTAGAAATGATTAAGACCCATATTGAAGCACCAACCCTCTTTGAATGTATTAGACCCAGTAGCCGAACGAAAATCCCTCTTAAGAAAAAAGGCAGTCTTTATAGCCAAAGCTGGGAAAGATCTACACAGTAAAGTTCTCTTGAGTGTATTTATACTATATAAGTGGAGGCTGTTCTCAATACGTGGATGTTTGGACCTGTCAGATCTGCCTGAAATAGACTTGTCAGATTTGCCTAGGGCAGCTAAATAGTGGTGGTGAGTGGGTGTGGGGGAGTATGTTGATATTGGCCTTGGTCGCTTCTACACCTATACCGTGGATGCCACCTGAGTTCATGGTCATTGTCTAGTCTTAAGCCGTATTTCCACTCTTCCCGTAGGTAATAGCTGATTTTACCACTCAGGCTACTGAAGTTAGGATTTCTTCGAAGATTAGGTTGTATCGTGCACGACAACATCTGATGCTGCATGAACTATACACTCCATTACACGGTGTGTGTACACTGTTTCATGTTTGCCACCACACCCCAAGTGGCGCCACTTCTGAAACACCACCTGTAGTCACCAAAAGCCGAGGATCGTGCGGGGAGCTCATCATTGATGGATATCCCCCTATACCCGTCACTTTTTTTCTTATCTTCTCATTGGTGCTACCGATCGGAATAACGACAACGACGAAAGACCCAATCCATGATGAAAGTCGCCAGGCCCTCGATTGGGTGGCGCTACGGTTAGATGACCACACGTTGGCAACGCCATTGGTGCGGTACTTTCCGGAAAATGGTCCAGCTGGACCAGTGGGGTTGTTGCTGGCCACCAAGGGCTGGGTCGACGTCCTCTCCCGGTAACAGATTAATTATATTCTCACCAAGCCGGCGTGCAAGTGGTTTTGTTGGCGGTGGCCTTCGTTTGTGTGTCGTGGTTGTTGTTGGTAAAGCCGCTCTACGTCAAGAGAAAGATGTAGCAATACCAATACAGCCAGGTCCCCGAAGACTGCTCTGACGTGGTTATTCACCAAGTGATCCACACCATCGAGTTCTGTCTCAACTGTGTTGCAAACAGCGTCATACCTTCGGTTTGTGGGCGTTGTCGTTGGCCCACGCTCAATTGTCGACGGTGTTGTGGACGATGACCATTGTCGGTGCCTTTGGCATAAACGGCTTTGTTGGGGTGCTTATGACGGTAGTCTTATTTGTCATGTGGTTCGTGTTGACGGTGGCGGGGTTGGTGTGTATGGAAGGGACGTGGACGATGTTGCACTCGTTGATATTATACTGAATCGAGCCGATGCTAGAAAACTTCATCGGCATAAATTATGTCTACCAACCGTTTAAGGAATCGTTGGCCGATGTTCTCTACGCCACTGTTTCTACCGAATCACGGCTGGGGTCGTTGTTGCTCGAACGACAATTCACTGTGGATTTGAAAGAGGTAGGATGATAAAAAAGGAAGTTCCCCGTTGCTGGGTACTCTCCCCCCGCCGACCCCCATTTGTTGCCTTGCTGGCAAGCTTGGTACATCTAGCGGTATCTACAGCAGCGCCGGTAGCCACAACCGTGCCAATTTCCTACGGTGATCACGAGTGGGCAGGCGCCCTCTCGACGATAGATCAGGTGCTAGCAGGGAGATCTGCTAACAGAGCTGTACGGGCAGTTGATCAGACTTCCCGCATCGGGGTACGCCGGTGGTGGGACATACCCCTGGCCTAGGGGTGGAACCTAGGACAATTGCTAGGTTCCTAGCTGGCCGTGGCTGGTGGCTAGCCGTAGTTAGTAGCTGGCGGTGGTTGGAAGGCACACCGGGTGGTTACTGGTTTGGAACCAAGGGCCCCAAGCCAGTAATTTTCGCCGGGTTCGAACCCACAAACTCGGGATTTGTGAGCCGCCTTTTTCCCACTCGGCCATTTTTATTTTGCTACTGAAATATGGGGAAAATGCGGCGGGCTATATGGAACACTCACAAACCGCCACCCCGAAATTTGTCACGATACCGCTCTACCAGCCGTTCCATCGTGATCCGTGGCCTAGCTTTACTCTATTCATGTAGGTTTCATGGTCAAGCGGGTTTTGTTCGTACAGCAAACAGTGATAACGTATTCGTCAAGATACAGAGGTACCTTGCTGTGAGATACAGAGGTATGTTGCTGTCAAAATAGACAGGTCTTGCTGTCAAGATACATACATATTCCGCTGTCAAGATAGACAGATTCTGCTGTCAAGATACAGACAGATTGTGGTGAGTCCACACACTATAGCTGACTATATGAACCACAACATTTTTCCAAAAATCCAATACCATCTTTTCTGATACCTAGAGGCATTTCAAATGTAATGGCGGTTTTAGATTTCCATCTACATTTTTATCAAAGTGTTATTTTGGTAATTAAATGTGAAGTGCATTTATATACGGCTCACCGCGAGGATGAGATGAAAACTCCAAACCCCAGCCAAGCATGACAACCATCACAAAACCTTCAGGAAGAATTATTTGCTGTGGTTCATATACTACATCTCCTGTAATTTTTTTGGTGTAAAGTTTGGCAATAATCGCCCTATTACCCATTACCCCTTGTACTGCGAGGATTCACAAGCCCCATCACCTCTACTACCAGTGCAACTCCCAGTGAACGCCACAAAACCCGAACACTCCCAGAATGTGGCTACAGTCACTGTCCGTTTCCACCTTGTCTTGCTGGTTTTCCTTTGGTACCCTTTGGCTGTCTCCTTGTCACCCTTGGTTGCTACCGTGGCAAACACACCAACGCCAGCGCTACTTCCCCAATTCGTGGCCAACCACTACCAAAAAATGGTTAGCGTGTGTTTATGGTGCTGAAAACCCTCTTGTGGTGCTACTTTGTCGGTGGCTCCAACCTCCGGTGAGTTGTCCCCATGGCGGATTAAGCGTGACCATAACACCACCAAGATGACCACCACTCGCCAACCACCAAAGCAATCCCGCCAAACCAAGACAATCCATTATCCCCACCACCGTCTATACCCACTGTGATGGTTACTTTCCGCCAGCTCGTGCTGGCAGTGGCGGTGGCGTCGTCGGCGGCTCAATCTCTTTGACAATCTTGGGTGCCCCCTCCGGTCAAATCTTGTAGCTTTAACAGTGTTGGCCGTCATCAGCGGGTGTTGTTGTCACTAAATGTCAAGAAAGGTGAAGGATTACTGCACTCTACGGTAGTGTTGTCGTCGGCGGTCGCTGGTGTTGGACCGACACGGCCAATACTTTGGCAGAAGTGGTTGGTAATAGATGAAACGTTGCAAGTGTGCTCGTGTGAGTGTACGAATACTCCCACTGTTGCTGTTGTTTTGATTGTCCGCAGTTTGCCTAGCCTTATCGTTGGTGGTCCATTTTACAAGACGTAAACGGTTAGTGCTCCCCCCACAATTGTCCCTAGAGTCTACAAATTTGTCAGTACACTTGTATGGGTAGACTGCTGCTTTGGGAGTTGCTTTAGTTTCAATTGTCTACGGTTTGTCCGGCCTTGTCGTCGTCGGTATACCACCACAATTTTTATAACTGTTCCCAGAGTTTACAATATTGCCAGTACACATGTGCTGAAAGACTATAGCTTTAACATGGGTCACACCAAAATTCAACAACAAAATACACCTTCTTTCACATAATAAACATAAACATGTCTACAGATAATCAAAAAGTTTCTAGTATTGATTCATCGAACGAGTGATGATACAAACAAATTCGTTGTTTATCATCATACTTTATGAAGCTAACTTGTGATTAGCTCTACCGAAATACACTTTGTTCCAACTAAAAGATTTTTGATATGTTATAGTCTGAGCACACGGCCTCGCCTTTTGTAAACCAGATGTCCGAGTCGAGTAGCTCAGCTTGTCCTGCGTTTCGTGATTGTTATGGGTTACAAGTGACAAGCAGCAACCGTTACAATGTACCCGACACCACCAAGCAACGTGTTAATCCATTTCCCATCGATAAAACGTGGATAACTTGCATCCCTTCATAGTGCAATACTCAACATCACAACAAAGTCGTGTGACTATCGAGAATGAAAAAACGAGTTGGCATTTGTCGACCAAGAGTTCGTGGGACTTTCGATTTCGGGGCTTATATGCAGGCAGCTCCACACACTCTCACCCTTGGCGATGTATGGGCTTTGAAATACAGATGATAACAGCATACCCAAGCCTTTCATTGAAGTGATATCATGAACTACACATTGTCAAAAGCTCAAATTACCTGATTATTACAGACAAGGACTCGTTTTCGGACATGGTGATCCCGTTGGTGGCCGATGCTCATCCCCAAGTCCAGTACACCGGCAACAACGCCCTTGTCAACCTCTCTGAGATAGCGCCAAGGAGGTGCTTGAACCCTAACTCGACCAGACGCTTCTGAACTTGTTGTTGGGGCTATTGCTGAACCTGTACAAGCGCCACGTCCACGAACAGGTGCTCGCCACAATTGCCATCATCGCTGATGGTGTCCAGCCCTACTTAACAAGTACTACAACAAGTTGATGTTGCTCTTGCTCCACGAGTTGGCCCGGCCCCACATCGAAGCCAAATGCATCGAGATTTCCAGCCTCATCGCTCTTGCCATCGGGCGTGAACTAGTCTGTGCTCACGCTGCTGAAGTCATGGACCGGTTTGCTAACTTACAGCAGCTGTTCACCAGCGACGACAACGACTCCATCAAACAGTTCTTGGAACAAGGGTGGTGTCGGTGCTTGAGCAGTCTCGAGCCATTCACGACATCTCGTTATAGCCATCATTTGAAATTGTGCGGGTTGGTGATGGTATGTGACATTATCGATGGCGGCGACGCTTCGGTCGACGCCAGTCTGGGGTCGATGGTGGGTGGAGCTAGTGGTGCTGGCGTTAGCCCACGCCACGTTGCTGGACGAAGATTTTTCATCTCCAATTCAGAAGTTATGTTGATTCTTGAGTCCCATTTCAACCGATGTTGCTACCATAATTGGTTGCTCCAAGGTGATGGAGACCATTGCTGGAGGCAAAGAACTTGTTGGACTCAAGCGTTCCATGAATAAGTCAAGGATTTAGGAGACTAAATGGTTTACGCTTTGGCTCAGAGTAAAGTTGACCCAGAGCTGTAAGTTTTGATTGGACCCACCAACCTGAGATCCTCGCTAACCCTTTCTTGCGGTTGGCTCGAAGTGATATGGTTACACCAAACACATATCAATTGAGGTATCAATCCATCCATCGACTCGCTCGATCAATAGAGTACAGTACGGCACTCTCAAATCTTAACAATGGGTACACCCATAACGATGGTACCGAAACAGATGCACTTGAAACCACGCTTTGTTAGTGCCGCCAGCTAGCCCACAACGATACCCATGTGTTGGCACTTGTAGGTATGGTCCAGGGGTCTTTGGCTTCTGAAGTCCTGCCTCTTTTGTCGACAACATCATCGTCTCGGTGACTTGTTCCACCGCAACGCCTTGGAGTGGCGTTATCATCAATGCTGTTGCTGTTAGTGGCACCTCATGATCTGTTAACGGTGCTTATGCTGCCAATGGTGTCGGGTGTTTGTTTAGCGGCTCGACATTTGTTAGTGGAGGTGTTTCTTGCCATTTGTTCTTTGGGTCAGGAGGGTGGGTTCTGGTCGGCTTCAGGGGTCTGGGTACGGGATTTCTTGTTCAAATCAAGTGGAACAGGTGCTTGGTATAAGTCTTCCGTAAAACTCATGGAGATTTCAAAGGTGTGGAACCGATACAAATGATCCTGAAGCAAAGACAATTTTTGGCCCCAGAGGTCGAACATCAAGTTCATCATTGTGAAACTGGTCTGGTAGTGATGCCACAGTTACGACATATCAGTTCATTACTTTCATTACGCATGACATTGATTATGTATTCAATTACTCAAAGAAAAAACAAAAACTTCAAGAACACATTAGACATCACTGGGTTCCCTCGGATGCCAATTCAGCATATGTTGTTGAAGGGTTTCGACACCGAAGAAACGTCCGCCGCAATACGGGCATGAGAACGACCCGTCGTCGTTTGGCCGATGCGTAACATGGACAAGATCACGAACAGAACTGTGGGTGGCATTTTGTTGCCGCAAGATGTGGGCGCGGGAGAGTTTGTGTTTGGTTAAACTGGACTTATAGGGGAAGCACTTGTCGCAAGTTTGACATTTGAAGGGCTTCTCGCCGGTGTGCTTGCGTTGGTGAGTGGTTAATTCGGACTCATAGGAAAACCACATCCCGCAAGGTTCAAATTCACATTGGAAGCGCTTTTTCTTATCGTGAGTCGGCTTATGCTTGTCCAAGTCCAGTTGCGTCTTGAACAGTTTATCGCACCCATCGTGGTCGCAAGGAAATAAGTGGTGGTGCTCGCGTTTGTGGGCCAAGAGAGCTTCGTTGGACGAGAACGTCGGTTGACATTCTAACTCGTTGCAGCGGTATTTGGGCAGTGTTGCGGGAGGCACCACTGACAAGTTGCTCGAGGAGCGGACCGGTTCGTCGGCGATGGCAAGGGTGGAAAAATTATCAGCCAATCTTGAAACGGAAGTGCCTTCCTCGGGAGCATCGTCCTCGATTGAGTCAATGAGGCGACGCAATATTGCCAACAAGTCTCTCGACGCCAGCGACGACTTCGGCTTGCGAATGCCGCGAGTCTTGTTCAGCTTCAGTCTGCCCATGGGTGTCGCAATATTCCCACCGGCGTCTGGGGCTGATGGTCTTTTTTATCAAGCGATACGTGGGTTTTCTTGGGGCAAGGAGGGGAAGTCTGGGGAATGGGAAGTGTCTCTGTCTGAGTGCATCCACCAATATGTCATTCTGCATATAACCTTAATGTGTGACATAAAGGGTGGAGACCGCCTCAGACACAAATTTTATTGAAGTCAACTTGCTGGAGTCGACATATGTTAGTGTGGTTTTGCTTTTAGTTAGCATTGATCACTCTACCACCACGGAATGAAATTTGGTGGCTTTTGGTAACGATGACTCCGTTTTGAACGCAGGGTCCTGGTTGCAAAATCATGGCTTACCTTATCGGCTTACTTTACCGCTGTGCCTCAACGCTACGACGACAAGCAAGATACTGTTACATCTCGGCAACCCACCACCCGGGGCCGAAACATTCTTGGCATCGACGATGGAACCTACCCCAGTAGAAGGCTTGAGGAAAGCTAGGAGTGGTATTGGCTAGAGTAAGGGCGTCGACACAAATAAAGTCTCACTGTACCGGTCTTAGCAAAGATAAATCCGTGCGACCACAAAGCCGCATGGTGGAGCACCCCGCACCGCCTACCCCCGTCATCCTACGGGTGGTGGAATAATCTTGAGACTACCTCGGATCTTGCGTCGCAATATGGATTGACAATTGTTGCTGGCGGCTGTTGCCATTTGCAGGTATTTGGTAAAGCCTTTCCGCGGCCAATAAATATCAACAGCTTAAGTACCGGACTCGAGCGGAGCGATTGGATTGATCGACCCTTGGTCAACCTTCCATAGCGACGGTTCACGGGGATTGACCACATTTCTCGATGATGCAAATCGTTATTATGTCGTATGAATATATGGAAGTTTAACACTATGGCCAGTGGGGCTTGGGGCAAAGGCTTCCGGATCGTGGTGGGTGCCACGTGTGTAGCTAGCTCTCTCACAATGCCGATGGTATTATCCTTGGTGTACAATATAAGTTTCTGGCGGTGATATTCGCAAGTTTCATTCTCGAAGTCGAAGTCGCGGTCATGAGCCCCGCGGTCACGTCGTGGGGAGGGCGCTGGTAGTCAAATTTGTTCGCTCGCAAATCACGTGCCGTCGTTGGTGTTTGGCCTGCACGTTAGCGAAAGGTACGGCACATAGTTCCGTAGCACTAACACAATCTCTCCTGATTGCACTTCCTTTTTCAAGAAATCTACAGCTTACGCCACCCGGTAGCGACTCTGAGATGGCCTACTATGTTTTCGCCGGTGGCCTTTTCACCTGGACAAAGTTTGACGGCATTTGACGGAACTTGAATTTTTATCGATTTTGGCCCAATCGGGCCTAGGGGTTGGTCGCACCAAAAACGTGTAAACTGTGCAATAGCGAGCTCGATATCAATTAAAGCAGAGATACGATACTTGGCTTTGATAGAGCAAACTTCTGGCTTGTTGCTAGATGGCTTCGTTTTCTGTAAGCCCTTAACCCGACTGAATAAATCGCAAAATGGAGGATTTAAAAAACGTCAGATCCCATGAGGTCGGTTCCAAAAAGTTTTGAATTTGAGGCTTATCAGCCATTCACTATAAAGATAGAGACGTGCTGAATGTAATGGTTATCTCAGATTTCCGTTTAATGCTTTTAATGGTGCATTTTTCGTCGATTAATTGGGGTTACTTCATACACGGTTAGGCGCGATGATCCGAGAAATCCCCAAACCCCAGCCGACGATGTCAACCATCAAAAAAAATTATGAAAATTTATTTGCCATGATTTATGGACTACATGACTGGTAGCTACCGATAAGCGTATTTGTGGCGATTTTTTTGGTGTAAAGTTTGGTAATAATCGACCTATAACCAGTTATCTCTTGTACTGCTCTCTCCAGTCAATTGGCATATCAAACAAGTAACTCATGAGTCCAAGATGTAACGGTTCAAAATCTATGGCTCCAGCAATCGTTTCCATCACCCTAGAGCAGCTATTCATGGTAGCAAACCCGAATAAAATGGACAAGGCATAAGGATCAACATAACCTTCACCACCTTGGGGACTTTGGCCAACCAGCGCCGTCGCCTGGTCCTTAGCCACGACGTTCTCGTCGAAGCCTAGGTCGGCGACCAGCGCCAACTTGAACCATGGCCCATGACAGGCAATGTAAAAGTCTGGAGGTTGGCTTTTGGGCATAGTGTGTCTGTGTTGAATCAACTGTACTTCATTGATATGTCGATCCATAATACTTATCAATGGAGGAATCAAAGCGATCATATACTCTTGTCGATGGCAGCAGCGGTGGCAATGTAGTGGACCCCTGAGGTTTCGCCTATTCCTCTTGTTCGCCCCATCTATCCATGGGCCATGGGAAAGGCTATCGGCGGCATTTGAGAGGAACATGAAGCCACAAGAGTTGGATGAGATTAAGCAAATGAACCATCGTGATCTATTTTGCAAACATTGACCCCAGTCCTGTTTTGTTCAGCAAGGCCAATACGGAGGAGCTTACCTTCCAGCAGACAAACAGTAAACTTGACTTCATTCAGATGGGCATCGCACGCCGTCAACATCTTGATGAGGATGCCAATCTTCCGATTCTGAGCATCCGTCACCTTTGTCTTGGCAATATTGGTGAGACTTTCGAACACCCCTTCCACTTCCAACGACGGCGGCTTGAACGTGGTGGGTTGGCCCAGACGCGACTTTGGTGCTACCATATCCAAGTCTTCCAACGTCTTATAGTCCAGCTTGCGAGCTTGATGTTAACCGTCGGTTTGCCATAACATTTGTGGATGGCCATGATCAACAACGTCTCACCAAAACCCAACTCAAATTTAGGCTCGTAGTCAGAGCCAAGGCGGTTGATGCAAAGGTAGAGCACCTTGATGAGCATTCCCGGGGTCAATTGGTCCAACGTGTCTAAGAACAGACAGATTGCCGTCTTTTCAAGTCTCAGCGATGTGACCCCCACTTCATCCAATACACGGGTTAGATTGGCGAAGGGAAGTTTGTTTGTCAAAGTAGTGATGGAGTGGGATTCTTGGTGACTCTTTTGGAAACCTCGTGGGCTGGGACAGTTTTGGCGTTGCTTTCTGGGGTGGGAGTTAAGCCGCCAGCTAACCGAAAAACCGGGTGATTGATTGCTGTTGAGGCATATGGACAAGGGGAAACTGCAATTGATCCACCCGCAATCGTTGGTGTATGAAGCCTCGATTCAGCGTGCAAAGCTACGGAGCTAGGGAAAGGAAATGACGGGAGATGGCCATCTTTCGACGCGTCGCGTGTCGCGTGTGAATGTGGCAACGGAGGATGGGGGTTACGCGCCCGGGGGTTTGACAGCGGCAAATGCGATAACATGGAGTCGCTGTTATACGAGCGAGTGTGGTTGCTAAGTCCGTGAAGTTGGCGAATGTTTTTGGATGAGACTAATGAGTACGTGATGTGAAGCTGGTGTCGGTGGATTGTTTGCATGCTTTGGTTTCAGGTGGATGCGGTTCAGTGTGGGGGTGTCTCATTGTTGGTGGTTTGTGTGTGTGTGTGTGTGGTTGTCTCAGAGATGAGTTGACTTGTAACATACAATCATGGACTACACTGTGGATGTATGCTTCGCTGGAACACTTCCAACAACCATCCTCGCTAACTGGGAGGCAATGGCTTCAATTCACCGTCCGGTGACCTCCCACTTGGCTTGATTGCTCAATGAAGCTTCCAATCGAGATATCCATCCCAATTACACGTCCCTATCAACAAGTCGAAACCCGATAAGCAAGGTTTAGCTTTACATGCATTTTTTTTGTGGTTGTTCAACTGGGTATGTCCCCACTACAGGAGCATTCTTGCCATGGACAACCAGGAGCACCCGCTCATCCGAGTTAGTGAAAATCTTCACGTGAAGCTTCACTGAGTGCTTCCTAACCATGATAAATCGAAGGCTTTGACCTTATGTGTCATTCTCCAATGGTTTCAGAGGTGAGATTCGGTACTTGAAGTCTCGGGAAGAGTTAAAGATGTCCTTTGGCTATGCACGGAGATAAACACAACATTGTGACAGTCCTAACCCGGATGTCAACATAAATCGAGGTAGCGGACGTTTCGCTATACTTTGTGGAGCAATCTGTTCAAGCATACCGTTGGCCTGGAATCAGTTGAAGAATGTCGTTTGGGCTCACGGTCTGGGTGTCACCAGGCAACGAATCATAAAGCTTTGGCAATTGGAATGTATTGGAAGATCTTGCAACAACTATACCATCATCGATACACATGTTTGACGTACGACCCAACGTGTAAGATCGGGTCCTGAAAGACTTTGGTGTCGACTCAACTATACTTGCGTGCTACTTTTGAGGGTAGAGTCGAATGGAGCATGTCAGCAAGTCTTGCAATTGGGATATCTTACACTTGCGATGCCATCATGCGGCATTCTTTTTGGGATACTCGGGCTTTGGTGCTGCCCGCAACTTTGGCAACGACTCTGTCGCTAACTACTTCCATGTGTTGCGGGCAGCGATGAATAAGGACCGCGACGAAGTGCGCCGGCTTTTGGTGAAGCTTGGCTTCTTTCACCGGGCTGGATATCAGTTGAACGTCGGCGTCATGCTCAACGAGTGGTTGACGCAGCCACCGGAAGCGACCTGCTCTTTACACAGAGAGTTGCTGGGAGTAAGGAGTAAACAAACCGTTCATGTTACGACACTTGTCAGTTAGACATTATCCACCTCATCCTGAGCTTTTTGCTCGTTCCTACCTCATCGTCAAGACTAACTGTGTGACTTGGTCATGTCTACTAGCATAGCCCTTGTAAGATGGCATTGGAAGCCACCGATAGCGGTTATCCAGTTCAAAGTTATTTGGTTCCGTTTCAACGTGATGCTGAATCAAATACCAACAGTTACATTAACCGTCGGTTAATCTATGACCACTCGTAAGTGAACACGTTTTTGGATACTATTATCATGACCAAACGGCACTTTAACCAAGGCACGAAAGGCGCTGGGCGTCAGGGTCGCTTGTTGTGTATATGTTTACGGCTTATTACACGGTTAGCAACACAAACTAAATGGTAAATTTTGATGGCAATGGCTACGCCTAATGTGGCCACTTGAAGGTACTCATTGTGGTCTACAAACGCGTGGCTATCATATGAGCCAATGTTCAAAATTTTGATGAGTTTGATGGTTGGCGATGGTTGAGCTGGAAGATGGGGTTGGCGATGAAATTTGACTCGCGCTCGCCGCAGTCTACGTAAATATTTGACTCGGGTGCGACATCCCAAAACTTACACTGACCCCGCGTGATGCAAGGAAAAGTACGGTCTACGCCATCTGGTAGCGACTCTAAGGTGGCTTACTATGTTTTAGGCGGTGGCCGTTTCACCTAGACAAAGTTTGATGGAATTTAACGGAATTTGTCGATTTGTCGATTTTGTCGATTTTGGCCTAGGGGTTGGTCGCACCAAAAACACGTAAACTGTACAATAACGAGCTCAATACCAAAGAATGAAAAGAAGCGATACTTGGGTCTTATAGAACAAACTGCCGGCTTCATGCTAGACGGCTTTGGTTTCTGTAAACCTTTAACCTGACGGAATAAATCGCAAAATGGAGGACTTGAAAAACGTCAGATTCATGAGGTCGGTTCCAAAAAGTTTCGAAATCGAGGCTTATTAGGCAATCACTATAAAGATAGAGACGACTTGAATGCAACGGTTGTTTTAGATTTCCATTTACCGCCGTTAATGGTGAAATCTTCATCAATTCATATTATACGGTTAGGCGCGATGGTCCTTGAAAACCCCAAACCGCAGCCGTCGATGTCAAACATCAAAAAAAAATCACGAGAATTTTTTTGTTATGATTTATGGTCTACATGACCGGTAGATACCAAAAAGCCTATTTGTGGCTATTTTTTTGGTGTAAAGTTTGCTGATAATCGACATATAACTTATTATCACTTGTATTGGGCTAACCAGTCAATTAGCATGTCAATGAAGTGACTTTAAAGCCCAACGATAAATGATTCCACTTTCCTGACTCTAGCAATAATCCTTATCATCCTAATACGACCATTTATGGTAGCAAGATTGGATCAAATGGATAAGACGGAAGAGTCCACATGCCCCCCTGAATTCGAGCTGAATCTCATGTCAGTCAATACTACGACTTCTACCAACCGTTATGTGTCACTTCACCACTATCTAAAAGGGGCTCTTTCTTGCGGTCTGGGATAAAAGTACCCGATGTACTTTCTCACCCCCTCGAGAGCTT